>CAJQUW010006364.1:0-66858 GCA_907163375.1 Prostheceraeus crozeri | reverse complement strand
ATACTATGGAAACATAGAAATGTACTTATAGTCCCACCGCCAGGGCGAGTGTTTGCATGACCGAAAACGAGACTACTTCTAAACCCACTGACTAATATGAAAACGCGAGCCTTCCGAGTTCTAACGAAGACCTGACATACGAATAAGATCAAAGAAAATGACATGTCAATTGAAGGAAAATTGAAGCTTTCGACCAAAATGTTAGTTCTGTGTGTGAATCGCTATCAAAGCATTAACCATTGTTCAAATCAAATCAAATATTGTCACTCCCTTTTTATGTCACGAGGTTTTATTCGCTAGATGTAAAATAACCCGACGCGTTTCGTCTTACAGACTGCTTCAAGGGTACACTGGCAGGGCTACATGACAAGGATTACTCGATTACATATATATTCGATATCTCCCCATACTAGCTCATGACGCCTTTTCATAAAATTTGGCTTTTTTGAAGCAATCCAGCGAGATTCAATCGTCTTGGTAGATATAATGAACCTGCCTTGAAATTTAAGTATCAAAACTGACTTAATACCAGGGGTTACAATTCATCTCAGGGTCGATTTACGGAACTCTCGGTAATAGCGCCAAAGAATAAAAGGCAAAGAAAAGGGTAACTCTAAGCGATGTAACCTCCAAATTTTTATTGAACTACAGCATTTTCCGTAAATATGCTTGCGATTGGGTGATTCATAGGTAAACCTAAAATCAATTAAAACTACTTACTCCTTAGTAACATGAAATCTGAAATGGGAAATTCGTCATGAAAAATTAAGACTCATTCGACTCATATTACAATGCATACAGAAATTGAATATAACTTAATCTCAACATGTCAAAGTTAGCACATTGTATGACGCCTTTACTTGATAATATTCTATTTCTAAATGACACTGTGAAAGTGTGACATACCAAAATGAAATAGTTAATTGTGTCTTGTACGAAGAAATGAACAAGTAGGGAGACACAATATCAAAGTAGTCTTACATGAAATTTACAATTCCTGATTCCATCATCATTCAGAAAAGTTAAGTAAAATTACCAATACCCCAACCCCCCCCTTTCATATAATTGCATTTTTGACAAACTACGATAACCAATGAAATTTTTGATCGATCTACGGAAAATTGTAGCCCCTGGTTAATACTTCTCAAAAACGAAACAGAGGCTACCATAGTTCCCAATTGGAAAGTAAATTCTAATAGGTGATATAAATTCATTTTTCTTAAAATGTCCGTCAATGCTGGACAAACAAGCGCGTAATTCATACGTATGATCTAAAGAGTGTAATTTGAATTATATATAACTCCTGAAGTCAAACATTTCACTTAAGAACTCACGAATATGATGTGACATTTTCCTGACATATGGAACTTGTCAACCATCAACTGTACGGTATTTTCGTGTCACGTCTTCCTGTATGTCAGAAGTCCATAGTATTTTAAAAAAACCTAAAGCCAATTACAGCGAAGCCATTGAATGTTTTAATGAAGTCATATGACTTCGCAGCGATTGGCTTCAAACTTTCTTTTCAAATTAACTTCAAGATACTAATGCTAATTTTTGAGACGCACGATATAAGTACATGCAAGGATATCAAAACTAGTTATCATGAATTTACGAATGTATTGTTCAACAAAGAAAAAATGATTCGAACAACAAATCAAACACTAGAAACATAATTGAACGCAAAAGCGAATTACAATGGTTGCACTGGTTGAAGGTGTTGACTAGACATCCTATCTTAGAAATTCTGGAACTTTCTTTTAGAAAATGACGCATGTACAAAGAGTGCGCACTGAATCATTTATCTTTACCCTAAGCAAAATTAATTTTGAACTTATGTGAGAAATGAGTTAGGCTTATAATTCAAGTTGTGATGTTAAGATGCTATTATTAATAATCAGAGCTGTCAAGATCGCGAGCTAGGACACTAATTGCTATGCTTTTGGCATGTTCAAATGTTTAATGCAGGGTGAGTGGGTATAGCGAGTTGTTCTTTGAAACATTTATGGGGATCAGGTCAAGTATATTAGTTTTGATTTATGTTTTCGTGATTGAAAATAATCTTGCTTTTCATCAGTCAGTAACATCATCACAACAATTTTGTGTTTAATCATAGACTGCGAAGGCCAAATGAAAAAACGAAACACCACATTCGCCAAAAAATATCTGCGACATCAGTTTTGAAGAATAACTCAATTTCAGCTTTAGTATTCGATCAGATCCGGACCTACCAAAAGCACAGTTCCACCATCACAATAATGCTAGCCGGTCAATTTTTTAGGCAAGTCATGTTGCTATTGCTACTGGCAAGGAAATGCATTCCAGTTGACCGATTTATAAACTCATTTTCAATTGCAAATCATTTAACATTAATTTAAGTGCAAATCAAATTTCTCATTACACAAGTCCACTACAGGACAAAATTACCGTGGATTATGTTGTACATTAATTGACAATTAAATAATAGTCCGGAACTTCTGGACGTGTAATTGAATGATATGGCTACATTAAGAATAAACCAAAAAATATTTTCTAGAATTTCTAGAATAATGAGTTGCAATATTATGACTAATTTGCAGTTGTAAAAAATAAAACCAATTCCTGTGCAAGTGGAGATAAAATATTCAGACATGCAAAATCCAATGCATGCATTATAGTTAAGAGGACATCTGCCTCATCTGAATGAAGATAACACACTTGACAACTTACACAGTATCTGAGAAAATACAATCAATTACAGATGCAGGATAAAATGGAAAATGCAAGATAGCATATCATCGCTTTTGTAAAATGTTGGATAGTCAAAAAAATCACATTGCTACCGATAGGAACCTGAATATTCTGAATACCTGAATACTATTGATATTCAGATTTCAAATTCGTTTATGCGAGCACTATCACAAAGCATATTTTGAGGTAAGCCAAAAAGCGACAATATTTATCTGCACAAATGTATTTAAGACAACTTGGTTTATCACTTGTGCATCAGGCCTACTTAGATTCGGAAAAGTGCAAAATTATGCGGGGAAATTACGCGGGAAAATGCAAGATTAATCAATTGATGCAATTATTGATAAATAGGTTATACGTCATTTTTATAGCATCATAGGTTACTGAGAATATTGCATCGTTAACGAATTCGAACAGAAAATTCGTCATATTACAACTTTATCGATTTCGAATGTCTCAGTATATACGCGTATACATATTATACACGTGCAAACAACATGCACAAGTACAAAAAATTGAAACAAGTTAAAAATCAGACGATATATGCATTAATTGATTAAAACGCATTTACAGATTCTGGGACATCGCAATGCGTTTTCTCCGACCTCCACAGCGATCCCCTGCATTCTTCAGACACGAAATAATGGCCTGCGTTATTTCATATTCAGTGACATCAGGGAAAGTGCTACGAACACAGTGTCTTACAATCCATTCATAATCAGAAAACTTTCCTTTCCCAAACGTGCCCGGGCGATTATAGGTCATCTGTAATTCATTGGTCATAAAAGAGGAAATAATGTTTATAACTGTCTTCAAGACAGTACCACCTCCTATTGTCGAGAGATAATGTATGACATTACGCTTGAACTTTTCGCTCTTCTCCAAATCATCAAAAAATGCTTTCAATTCATCTGTATTTCTATTTGGCTGTAACTGAATTCTGTTGACTGATTTGTATCCCGCACGCGCACAATCCGAGTCAATGCTATTCTGAATAACCGAAATCTGTCGAAAAGTCTTAGCAAGTAAGTAGTAACAACCTGTTATCGAAAAGGGTTCGTAGCCAGCTTCAATTACTGATTGATTTATTCCACTAATATCAATCTGACCGATTCCTTTCTTCGAATGTTCTCTGTTTGATTTCTTTAAACTTTGACGTTGGGTAGGCACAACCTCAGATCTAGCACCATTTTCACTACAAGCATGTTTATCTGCTGTGTCAATCATATCCGCAGGATTGTTTGCAACATCCCAAGTAGGTGTTGAAGCTACCCTAATAGGCAGTGGTAAAAGAGGTAAATCATCAGCATCATGACTACCAGCACCGTCCGATTGTGGAGAGTTTGAATGCGGAAGATGCTCGCTCTCATACGTTGATACATCAGATGAACTAAAATACGACGACAAGGGTGGGAAAATCTGTCTTTTGGCATCAGCAAATCGTTGCAATTTCGTAACAATTTGTTGGCTTGGTACATTGCGTTGTTTCACATCACGACAGTGAATAAGAGCCGGATTGAGATAACTTTCCTCCGCGGAGCATTGTATTACTATACCATCAACGCAGCATGAATCAACAAATAATTTCACGATCACTTTTTCCTTTGGATTATCTCTAAGACGTCGATATGTTTCCAGACACCATGAAGTACCCTGTGCTTGATATATTGTGAAGGGAACGTATTCACTTCTCCTGTCCGAGGGAAAATACAGCAGAAGCCACTTCACGGCTTCGAAATCTAACATCTGGAAGGTACATATAAAATGATCATTGACCAAAAACAAACACAACAAGAAAGCTGTCACTCGACTAAACTAATGGGAATACAACAAATTCTTTATGTTTAGGAAACAGTAGAGCCTTGTTTGTAGGACGACCTACAAGTCGATTTCTGGTTTGCGCATAGAAACCAATATTAAGAAGTTTAGATGGATAAGGATAATCATACAAATTGGCTCGAAGTTGTAGAACATAACCAGCTACATCACCACTAGGATAGGTCACATCCACAAGGACACACCTTGAGCCAACAAACAAACAATTGTTGGGTGATTTTGTGGTCACTATTAAACTTCTTTCAGAGTTAACATCTAACCGCAATCGACGAACACACAAGACCTGCTGCAAGGTATGCTTATAAACAAATCGCGTGCTTTTCACTCTAAATTGCACTCTTTATTGCACCTAAATAATTTTCGAATTTAAATGCTGAGGTTTTATGCAAAGGCCCGTAAATTTGTACGAATTCGTATACATGCAGCAATAAATGGACATTGTACGTCACCGAATTTCTTCACGAAGATTTGAAGGCATCGCTGGGCATGCTTATGCAGACTAGAATGCCTTCCTGATGAAAGTACATAGTAAGCAAAATGAAGGAGTAGAAAGTGGTGATACAAACGCTCTGGTAGATATCTCTTGAAAAGAAAAGGTCCAAAATAGAGAAGTAAACTTCTGTATTCCGTAGCTTTGTAGTTTATTAATTCATTATAAATTCTACGTATCTGACGCTGAAATTCAGAGGAAGTGCATGATCTGTATTTAGTAATGCCGTCAGATAATTGAGTTATATCTAAGGATGATAGTACACACCTTGACCCCTTTACTTTGGAGAAATATAGAAAGCACATTTTGCGGAATACACCCAAGCATATGCAGTGTTGTTCATCGATAGGAAAATTAGTTCTCAATCCCGCTATTTCGAGAAGGGGGGACGCAAATTTCTGATTATCCTCCTTGACCTCCTCGTAGCATTCGTCAGTCCGACTTTCACCAACATGAGAAGGGAATACAACGCGATTGTTGAAATAGGTGCCTTCAACTCGACAGTACCCACAGCCTTTTTTTGCAGTGTGACCTAATATACCTTAAAAATGAGCTCTCACAGGAGCGTCACAAACGAAGATGATTTCTCCAAGCTTTACTTTCAGACCATTATGCATGACACCGCCTGAACGAAGTTCTTTTACTTCCTGAACGAACTCGTGTAAATAAGAGGGATCCGGCTTCTTCAAACCATAATGCAGAGCGACGGGGAAGGGATGATTCGAAAAGTCAAAGGAAATAAGTATGGGCCACAGAGAAGCAGAAGAGCAACGATACAATGGAATTCCATCAATGTTAACACATGCAGATAGTGTTATTTCATTGTCCACCCGAGAACCGTTGTAAAAATTTTCCATGTACATCAGAAGATTTTCGCGTATTGTCAGGTAGGTATATTGCCCTGCTCCTGATATTTCTACTGAAGGCGTTGGAGCCTTTTCTTCACTTAAAGAAGCTTGCTTCCTTAGTTGGTAGACAGATTTCGGTTCAGATATCACGCCATGCTTTAGAAGAATATCAAGCAAGAACTGCATGTTATTTCTAGAAACATTGCAGCGAATAAAATACAGATAAAGGTCATCTGTTAATGAGACAGAATTATCCTTTTCGCCGTATGTATTTGCATGCGGCCTATCTCCCTCACAGTCAGAGTTGCTCGTGGAATCGTCCGGGGAAAAGAATTCAAATTCTGATTCATCGAGCAATTCCAGAGGATTGGTTTGATGACTGCCGTGTGAATTTTCACTGCTTGAGTCACTAGCACATTGTGTAGTTGACGAAGCCACGTCCATCATGTTTAAAGGTTCCAGAACATTTTCATTAACACCATTGTTTGAACAGTCAATCGCCATAACTTCTGAAACACTATTCTGAGATTCCTGGTAAGTAATTGTTTCACAAAGAACTCTGTTAACCATAAGATTGATTTGCCGATTCTTCCTACGCCGCTTCGTATCCGACATGCTCTGCAAAAACATATCATATGACATCGGGCCTTCATTGAATCGTCCTATCCTGAATTATCGGTCTGTCAGAAAACATATTACAAAGGACAGACTATTAAAAAAACAAGAATACCAAGAAATCAAGGCGAACACGGAGAATCATTTTTATTTGCTATAAAACATATGCTTTCCTACTCGTGAAAATGCAAAATGGGTTTATACTACTATGTTCTATATAAAACACAAACTAGCCGATACTTATCAATGTTCAATTTCAATCTTGATCTTTTCACTGGTCAGTGGCTGCCATTTTAAACTACGCACTGGGATAGAGATAATAGGCTTTTATAGTACGTTTGATTACTTATACATGGCCTCATGAATACATCTGAAAAAAACATGGTCAGGTCTCTTCAAATATGGCAAATCAAAAGCACGATGTTAGAGATGTAGGACTAATCGCGTTCATCATACTTTACAGCATGAGGATTCAGGTAGCTCTATCTACTCACAAAGTAATGCTAGGCCTGGAATTACTACGCAACTTAAGATGGGGTGACTTTGGACAAAATCAAATTCTGTGCATTACACCACGTTACTACTTTCAAATGTTTTCAGAACGATTCAATCGTTGTGAATTATAATATTATGGTGCACAAACTACTATTACATGGCGTTTGATGTTCTAAGACTTCGCATCTTATAAGATTTTTGAATTAGAAATTACATTGCAAAACCTTCTAAAATCTATAATCTTTCGGGCTTGCATTTAGACCAATAGGGTATACACAAAGTGCGACAATTCAGCTCCGGGAACGGTTGAAATTCTTCGAACTAAGTCATTGAAGTTCGTTCAACAATGCTGTCTATTTTTTTCAATAATTTTAACAGACGGGAAATAGCTGCGCGTCTTGGTGGATTTGAACCACCGACCTCTGGCATTCTAGGCCAACGCTCTACCAACTGAGCTATCGACGAGCGACAGAACGACATAAGTCCTCAATTGAAGAACCCGCGTAGGAGAATCCGATAGCTTCATCCTCCAAGAGAACATAGCATTAACCGACAAGCCAAACTACTGAAGCAAGTTATCAGTAATTCAAAGCCAGCATTATACTTTGAAACGGGGACTTAGTCCACACAAGTATTCAAAGAAAGCTGCAATGATAATTTTAACAGACGGGAAATAGCTGCGCGTCTTGGTGGATTTGAACCACCGACCTCTGGCATTCTAGGCCAACGCTCTACCAACTGAGCTATCGACGAGCGACAGAACGACATAAGTCCTCAATTGAAGAACCCGCGTAGGAGAATCCGATAGCTTCATCCTCCAAGATAACATAGCATTAACCGTCAAGCCAAACTACTGAAGCAATTTATCAGTAATTCAAAGCCAGCATTATACTTTGAAACGGGGACTTAGTCCACACAAGTATTCAAAGAAAGCTGCAATGATAATTTTAACAGACGGGAAATAG
Source organism: Prostheceraeus crozeri (assembly GCA_907163375.1). Lineage (NCBI taxonomy): Eukaryota > Metazoa > Platyhelminthes > Polycladida > Euryleptidae > Prostheceraeus > Prostheceraeus crozeri. The sequence goes on along the minus strand of CAJQUW010006364.1, from coordinate 58,879 downwards.
CTGCGCGTCTTGGTGGATTTGAACCACCGACCTCTGGCATTCTAGGCCAACGCTCTACCAACTGAGCTATCGACGAGCGACAGAACGACATAAGTCCTCAATTGAAGAACCCGCGTAGGAGAATCCGATAGCTTCATCCTCCAAGACAACATAGCATTAACCGTCAAGCCAAACTACTGAAGCAAGTTATCAGTAATTCAAAGCCAGCATTATACTTTGAAACGGGGACTTAGTCCACACAAGTATTCAAAGAAAGCTGCAATGATAATTTTAACAGACGGGAAATAGCTGCGCGTCTTGGTGGATTTGAACCACCGACCTCTGGCATTCTAGGCCAACGCTCTACCAACTGAGCTATCGACGAGCGACAGAACGACATAAGTCCTCAATTGAAGAACCCGCGTAGGAGAATCCGATAGCTTCATCCTCCAAGACAACATAGCATTAACCGTCAAGCCAAACTACTGAAGCAAGTTATCAGTAATTCAAAGCCAGCATTATACTTTGAAACGGGGACTTAGTCCACACAAGTATTCAAAGAAAGCTGCAATGATAATTTTAACAGACGGGAAATAGCTGCGCGTCTTGGTGGATTTGAACCACCGACCTCTGGCATTCTAGGCCAACGCTCTACCAACTGAGCTATCGACGAGCGACAGAACGACATAAGTCCTCAATTGAAGAACCCGCGTAGGAGAATCCGATAGCTTCATCCTCCAAGACAACATAGCATTAACCGTCAAGCCAAACTACTGAAGCAAGTTATCAGTAATTCAAAGCCAGCATTATACTTTGAAACGGGGACTTAGTCCACACAAGTATTCAAAGAAAGCTGCAATGATAATTTTAACAGACGGGAAATAGCTGCGCGTCTTGGTGGATTTGAACCACCGACCTCTGGCATTCTAGGCCAACGCTCTACCAACTGAGCTATCGACGAGCGACAGAACGACATAAGTCCTCAATTGAAGAACCCGCGTAGGAGAATCCGATAGCTTCATCCTCCAAGACAACATAGCATTAACCGTCAAGCCAAACTACTGAAGCAAGTTATCAGTAATTCAAAGCCACCATTATACTTTGAAACGGGGACTTAGTCCACACAAGTATTCAAAGAAAGCTGCAATGATAATTTTAACAGACGGGAAATAGCTGCGCGTCTTGGTGGATTTGAACCACCGACCTCTGGCATTCTAGGCCAACGCTCTACCAACTGAGCTATCGACGAGCGACAGAACGACATAAGTCCTCAATTGAAGAACCCGCGTAGGAGAATCCGATAGCTTCATCCTCCAAGACAACATAGCATTAACCGTCAAGCCAAACTACTGAAGCAATTTATCAGTAATTCAAAGCCAGCATTATACTTTGAAACGGGGACTTAGTCCACACAAGTATTCAAAGAAAGCTGCAGTGATAATTTTAACAGACGGGAAATAGCTGCGCGTCTTGGTGGATTTGAACCACCGACCTCTGGCATTCTAGGCCAACGCTCTACCAACTGAGCTATCGACGAGCGACAGAACGACATAAGTCCTCAATTGAAGAACCCGCGTAGGAGAATCCGATAGCTTCATCCTCCAAGACAACATAGCATTAACCGTCAAGCCAAACTACTGAAGCAAGTTATCAGTAATTCAAAGCCAGCATTATACTTTGACTAAGACATCGCTTAACACAACGAGATCAAATGAAAGCATGATGCTATTTGTAACTGAACATTCATAACTCACTTTTAATAGTACACAGTAAAATGTGTTTTCCGTCGATATTTACATAATATGCTCTATTTTATCGAGTGCCCAAAGTCATCCCATCCCGGGATGACTTTGAACACACGTTTTCACAAGAAAATCCGCTACAAATCTTTGATAGCAGTGATTCTTGGTAAGCATGTTGTACTAATGCAGATGCAACTTATGACATCAATTGTTGGCAATTTTTTTACTTTTAAGTAATTAAAAATTTGAAGTTAACTTCAAAACTGTCCAAGGTCGTCTTACGGCTATGTCGGTCACATGTGCCTGAGTCCCAGATGATCACCTGTCATCTCATTGATTGTGATGTAAATAATCACCGATTCTCGGTCATGAGACGATGCTCTGGCAAGATCGAGCTTGCAACTACCAATGCGACTTTCATTCAATTCTGCCGCCCATCTGTCTAGAGACATGTCACTGACTCGAGCTTCCAATCTTGCAGTGAATTTGTCACTATTGACCGATGTCTGATTGAAATTTAAATGTGAATTGAATGCAGTTAATAGATAGCACAGCATCGATATCTAAGTGGATCATTGTTAATTCTTGCGGTCATATTGTCTCTTCTTTCAAACAGGACTGGTATTTGAAATACTTGATTCTTGTAGAATGTAGCTAATGTTTTAGAGCATGCAGAGAAAAAAATAACAGAAGGTATGTCAAAATATATTTTTAGATAATAAATTGGGGTGTGTTCACGTTTAAAATGACACATGCTGCATTAGAAATGGCTCAACACGCTATTAAAGATAGTACAACATCTGGGCCACCTTGTAGTGTGACGTCAATTTATCTGCTGTCGCTCTTCCGCATTACACTGATGTTTACCCATTACAGTGACTAACATAGTTTTGCAGTCACCAGTCTAACGGTGGAATCTCTTCAAGACGCAGAATGGGATTATTCGTGACAAACGTGAAATAATTAATCGTGACAAATGAACTTGATTCAAATTTGCGCACACGAAAATATTCACAGATATGCGCACTGAGACAGTGACAATCCCCACGTTGTCACAAGGAACGCTTAGCTCGTATGCCGGCATCTAACATTGCTTCATCAATCAAAGCTTTGCTGAGGTGATGATGAACAAAGGTGAATCAAAGGTGATGATGAACACGCTTTTTCAGCAAGAAGCAATCCCAAATTTTCATACACAAGTTACGTCGTATATTGGTTGTGAGTTTCCTCAGAGATGGATCGGTAGGTGTGATGCTGTAGAATATCCACCAAAATTCCAGGTTTGACTAACCAATTGAGTTACCTACTTTGGGCATCCGTAAGTAAGATGCCGAAAAGGTAGGCCTACTTGAATTAAGTGATTTAACTTTTGTGATTCAGATAGAAATAGGCAGAATGATATTACACATCTCTGAGGTGAAAAAAAGGGTGTGCACTACTTCCGACGTATGGCGTCACCTTCTACTTCACAGCACTTATTCGTCCCTTCAATGTAAGATATAGAAACAGTAAAACTAGCGGTAGCCATAATGAAGCTATATTTATTCCCATAAGCCCCACGCCTTTTTAAGTCACTTCGATACGCAGATGTTCTTCAAAATGAATATCCTGCCGCCAGCCTAAACATGTTAAGGTTCATGAGAGCCAGTAGTGTCCTCATCCAAACGTAATGAAACTCCTGATGCTTTCATGAGCTCATTTGGCAAAATAGTTCCGCTTTTCCTACATAACACATCAGTTATAATCATTTTAACCGCTACGTCATTGCATTTCTTTCCTCAACATCTCAGTTGAGTAGGCCTATTATAATAAGGTGAGCTTATCCTACCCTCGGTCACAAAATCTGATGAAGTTACTTAGTGCACGTCACTATAACAACATGATGTGCACAACAAATACATTTCCAGCTGTGTAAATAACTTAAGATTGTAAATGTAAATACAGGCCTTGTCAAGGTTTGAAGTACAACAAATCTTGGATCTGATGACAGCTAAAGCATGTCTGCCTGCGCACTTGAATCAGAAAATGAGTATTAATTTAAATCATGTATATTTCAAACAACAGCTCAAGTTTCAAGCAAGCAGCATCAAAGCGATAATTTTATATGACTATAGTATAACTTGAAAACGAAGTCATCAGAACAATGTGGCCAGGAAAAAAATAGTACCAGATACTACATGAAATTCATCGATTGAGGTTTGCATACAGGTTGCATGACATTTTATCACTGGTTTTGTTAGAAATCATCGCACAAGTTGTTTATTTGTGGTGCTTCATCATGAACCATCCCTGCAATGAAAATTATGTGCAGAAAAACCTAGAATCAATATCCTTGATTGCTTCTCATTGGTTCCATTGGACATAGGATGACAATGCCATAAAGGTGTGAGAGTCAGAGTTAGGCAAGTCTCAGGTATTAAGGGCCATCCATCCATGATCAAAACGTGGCGGTTCAATTGCGATCACAGAGGATCTGAGATTCATTCGATTAACCGAAATTAACTATTTCATGCATCTTTTAATGCTGCCGTGATGGCTTTTCCAAAGTGTGCGTCAAATCGTCACTGAAGCTTCTTCTGTTGTTGACAGTCAGATGATTGGCGGATGAGTTCACATGTCATCTGAAGCGTACAGCTGTCCTCTGCACAGCTTCCGGCAATTTGAAAAATTGCTCGTTCATGAAGCTGTTGAACGAGCAATTGAACTTTTCAGACAATGGATTCTTTACACATGCCGGCGACTTCGGGAGTGGAATATTTCACATATGAATTCAACATTACAGATACGTGGATGACACAATAGCTGAAAGCAGAAAAACAGACGGAATTTATCTGGATTACATCAAGTATTCAGTGCTATGGCATGAGAAATCTTATATTTATTTTTGTTTAAAAAGAATGAGATTTAAGCATTTCGTTTTCATGTCAACTACACAACAAACCAGGCAGCAGATGTGGGGTTTCGTCAAATAGGAGCTTGTATCTGTTGATTTCTTGTAACATGACGGAAAATGCACCTATGCTAGACATGGGTAGAATTTAGCAGATACTTTGAGCAACATTGGTGGCTGCTAGTCCTGGTAAGTTTTTTTCTGATCATGATTATTGTGGTTACTGCATATTTTTGACAAGAAAATAACACTAACCGTATGACGTTTTCTTCCTTTGGCAATATGTAGTCAATAAAATGTATGGAATCCAGAAGTATTGCATTTTTTTGCTACATCAGAGCACTACTGAGCTGATAATGCTTGCTCATTCTCCTTTAAACGATTGCAGGTTTACTTGGATAACATCTCTCCGATCATAAATAATGCGTATATCATGAGCATATGCGTTCTCTAATTCAACCAAAGTGAATAACATGCTAGATATGGATTGTCATTGTATTTTCATCAGCTTCTCCCACTGAGTGATATACACGACAAATCAGTGGTAGTAACCGTTACATCTTACGAGTCGGTGCAATTACTGGACTCGTCTATTACACCAGCTGAGTCGATATAACGATCTCCTCCGAAAGAAGTAAAAGAATGAAGTTATCTACGGCAAATAAAACATTACATACAGGTTTGAAATATTTAGTGTTTTGGAATCGTTTGTGGTGAAGGAAAATTTTTCTCTCTTGGAAATTAGTAATGTTTATTTAAGATTTCATCATGAAAGTGAGGAAACAAAACAGCGAACGTTGCTGCATTCTGATGCATATTGCTTGTTGCATTGAGTATGATTTGGAGTCTCTTATAGCTGAGAAACATGGGGTGTGGCAATATACAGTGAAGTAAGCTTATATTATACAGGCTTATCCGGTGAAAACCATTGATACCAAAATTGAACCTGCTCAGTCGATGCAATAATCATTGAGCATATATCAGTTGTGACGCCTGTAGCTGTTGCTCTCCAATCTTATCGTGTAACAATAGTGTACATGGAATATCTTCGAGCAACAACTTTCTTAACCCTTATCGGTATGCAACTTTGGAACACCCTCATCGGTATAAGTGTCACATTTTGTTGCAAATGTCTTCTAAATGTATCCAATGATTTTTCATCTCTATCTATTACATTTTTCTTAAGAGATTCGATATTTTTGTTCTGAAGACTTTTAGGTAATTGAAAGTGGAACATACAGAACTGGTTACTAACTGAAATAAAACATTATATAGGCCTACAATTTAAATCGATTACAGTATAAATGCGATTAATCCGATACTCAGAAAAGGCAACAACTTTCAACTTCCTTAATGTTTTTATCTGCTTGCATGTGCATGTTCAAATAATATAGAATTGTACATTAAAAAACAGTGACACAAAATATTCAAGGTTATTTTCATTCAATTCTACGATACGCAGATCGTAGGCTACACCTCAGATTCTCAACAGTATAAGCACTTTGTGAGCTTCGCTACTCTGCGATGACGAGGACACACGAAGTTTTGACAGAGATCACATGACGAGCGAGACACTGATGAGCACACTTTGCAACGGCCAAATTTTGATTGAAGAGTGGTCAAAGGAAGAGAAGTTGCTGGTTGCGTGAACCCCAAGATCTCTGCGGCATGTTTCGTAGCACGCGGCAAGTTACGGCTTTTCTTGTGTCTCGTTTCTGCATATGGTTTGGCCAACATCAAACTCAACTGTTTCATGAAATGTCGCCGAGAGTTTGGATAACCGTCGTGTTTCATTATGAGAAAAGCGTTGAAAGCCGACACATCAAGCATATTATAAAAAAGAAGTAACGGCCAACGAACTGTCTTTCTCCTGCATGTAAATTCCTCAATGTTCTCATCGAACTGGTCCACTCCTTTCTTCCCGAAGTTGTAATCGATTATCATTCGTGGTTTCATTGACGATTCCGGAACAATTTCATTGCCAGAGTGAGATGAGCTTAGCAACACAACGTTTCGGTTCTTCTTCGGACAGTAGGAAACCATAACAATCTTGTTTTCGTGATCATGAACGAAAACTGAAGAATTAGGCTGGCGATCCTTACTTTTCAATTGTGGGGGAATTTCTCTTCTGTTTAGCCTCACGGTCCCGAGCAACGTTAAATCTTTCTCGAGGAGTGAAGTAGCGAGAGAATGACTGGTGAAATAATTATCTGTCACAATATCTCGACGAGATCCATACACTGGTACGCACAATTCCATCACTACATCTTTTCCGAGATTTCTGTGAACTTTGTTGTCTTTCTTTCCGGTGTAGATAATTGAATTCAGAGCAAAACCACTCTCGGCCTCACAAAGCCAAAATATCTTGACTCCATATTTAGCAGGCTTTGACGGTAAATATGTTCTTCCGGGTACCTTGCCCCGGTATCCGACAAGCTGCTCATCAACGGTTAGGACAGTATCAGGTACATAAAATCTCATTAAGTTGCGTTGGAACAAGTCCCATATCTCCCGTATGGCAGTGAGGCGATCATCCTTCAGACGTTCTTCCCGATTTCGAAAGTTATCGAACCTCGCGGTGCGAAGAAAAAAATTTGAATCGCAGAATGCTGATCACGGCCCGAAAGAATGGCCTTCCTTCGGTAGGATTCCACAATTCTTCTATCGATGTGAAATTGTCTCTATCGAGACCAGCCCGCAGTAAAATTGCCAGACAAGCTAAAATTTCGTCCAAAGTGAATGGACACATGTACGAATGAATTTTCCTGACAGTCCGTATGACGTCGCTCACTTTCCTATTTGTGTATCTCAAAATAATGAGGACGATTTCTTCGTTGATAAACAACTGAAATGCCGCCTTCTCTGATGATGGGTGAGCCAGATTACGCGGATGAAAGTTCGTGATATTTCGGTTTCTTGACCTGGACTGAAATGGCTCTGTCGAGAAAATTATATCGTTTACTTGAATTTCTGAAGGGAGAACCTCTTCCTCTACTTCATTGCTGTCACTTTCGCTGTCAGTGTCATTTTGAACGTAGAAATCAATTTCTCCATCTTCTTCATCTTGCTGTATGTGATCGACATCAACGTTGATGGGAGACAGTTCACCGAAAATTTCGTCTTCTGATGCACTTTCGTCGAACGAATCATTGTTTTCGCTGAGATTCATGATCAATTCCATCGCGGCTTTAGCACTTAGTCGAGTCATCGTTTGACGTTAGATCACTGTGCAATTTACGAAACACGTAGTCAAGGTTTGGCGGTCACACGTCTGCACTGCATCGTATATCGCCAGTGAGCGTTCGCACAGAGGGATAACGTTCTCTCGTATTCTCAAATGTATAGCTGCGTGTGTTTATTGATACGCCCATGGGATGATGGCAATGAGTAATCAAGAGGTAACTTTGGAAGGCAAGTAATCAACCATCGCTAACTAGTGAAAGAGATTAATAGCGATATTGCGGTCATTACGATGACTGCAGTAGGACAAGATCGGTGACCTTTGTGAATGCAACAAAACGTGACACTTATACCGATGAAGGTGTTTGCAACTGAGCCATGATTTAAACAACGGATTAAAATTTATCAGCGCAGGGAACCTTTATTGTTAACATTTCTTCATCGTCACAAGAGGAAAAATATATTGAGTAATTATTAACAAAGATATCGCTATTTAAGAATTCTTTGCAACAAAATGTGACGGCGTATACCGATAAGGGTTAATCACCAATGAAATCACCCGAACATCTGTTTAGAAATTTTCGGATCGTTGAATAATCACTAGAAAATTTAAGCCTTTACTTCCTTAACTTGTCATATCAAAATTTGAATGCTGCGTGACTTTAAAAAAAGGGTAAGATAATATTTATGAAAAAGAAAGTATGTTTCAAAGACTTCAAGTATCGGCTATTTGTTTGCTCACGATAGTGGGCGGCTATAATTTTTCCTCGCCGTTACCGATGTTTATTTTGCTAGAGGGCCTCTAGCGTGTGATCCGCTAGCACGAGATGAAAACTTTTCCGAAAGTGTGGTAGCGGGCCGTTGGCGGCTAACTAGAACTTTTCCCAGTGGGGATATCTTTGCAATTGCTTTTCACATGACTCACAGAAAAACTAAGTCTAGCAGTCAATATCAAGCAATGGATATCCGCTGCATCAACATAAGAATCACTGTCTCTGCTTCGATGACGTTATTATAACATAGCATTCTAAACATAGTTAGAATTTGAAGGACAACATGCAGTGTACGCGATTTTGCAATGAGTCAATTTTGACTCATTCGGACTTTCTTGAGTTAATATTTCATTTGCCATGAATTATGCTTGCACATGAGAATTTTTCAATGGTTTTTCAAAGTAAATCAAAAATAAAGAAAAGTCAAAAAGAATCAAGCCAAAGATCGGTGCCTTTAATCAAAAAAACTGAAGTTGAAAGTCAAAATGAGTCAAAATTGACTCATCGGCGCTTCTAGTGCTAAAAGACATAAGTAATAGGTGTAGCAATGAAGTTATGCAAAAAGAAAAAATTTGCGAATTTAATGACATTTTGACTAAAAATGGCTACAGTAACAAGAATTTTCCTAAGAAAAGGAACAAGCATAAAGGTAGAAATAAAATTAAAAACCAAAATAATTGCTATTTTAAAGTTCCATTTATCAATGATAAATGTGATAGAAAAATTAATAAAGCTGTTAAGAAGTTTGACTTACCCATTACAGTTATTAATGAATACGGTAGACAGATTGTGAACCAAATAAGCAAAAATAAAAATTTCTTTAATACTTGTAGCTGTCAAGTCTGTCAATGTTAGTAATAGGAAGCAGACCGTTCCAGGACACCGAAAAATTCAGAAAAATTGGTATTTTTAAAAACGACATAAATTCATGAATTTGAACCCTTTTTCAGGTTTTTAAGACCTAAATTCATAAATTTAGTCCATTTAAAAAGTACCATTTTTTTGAAAAATTGGTATTTTTAATAACGCCTAAATTTAAGAAAATTGGTCATTTTTTCAGGTCATGAAGACCTAAAATCATAAATTTAAGCGTTTTTAAAAATACCCAATTTCTCAAATTTTTCAAAATTCCATGACATGTTACACCCCCCTTAAAATCATGACCGTTCAAGGACACTGTAAAATCAGAAAAGTCAAGAATCTCAAATTTGTGATTATGACATTTTACACCCCCTTAAAATTTCTTCTGGAGATAAAGGTTTCATTATTCCATATTCTTGTGCATTTACTTTCTTATTATAACATTTAACAGATCTATTACCTAAAACTGATGAAACACCACCTCTAATACCAGATTCAAAAAATAATAATTTATCACATGTATTTTCTTTGTAATGTTTAAGTTTAACACCAGCATGATTTAATCCTGCAAACCATGTTAATCCTGGTGTAGAATAACAATAACATGGATCTATTCTGTAATATTCTAAACACATATCACGAAAGTTTTCAAAAAGATCAGTAAGGATTAATACATCTATCTGAAGATATTTCATTGTATAATCATACATTGTTCTACAATTTAAATCTTTCCAATTCCTTTCAGCTTCTGCATAGTCTTCTTCAGATACTTGTGATTGTTTTAATATTGATTTGAATTTATTTACTGGAGGAAGTTTTTGTTCTTTCATTATTTCATTTATTATATTTATATCAGTCTTCGACTGTGAACCGCAGGTTATATATTCATACGGAAGTATTCCTTTTAAAGGTTTTAAATTATATTTATTTAATATTTTACATTGTTCAGGTTTCAAAGTTTTTCCCATAACATCTAATGAATAAGGAGTAAAAAATCTAAATGCATCTAAAATTCTAATACAACCTAATTGCATTGAAAAATATTCTTCTTCTTGTTTACATAGTACATTTATTTGTTGTTGTTGTAATTTTTCAGATGAAAATAAATCTTTCATTATTAAATGGAAATCATATTTGGAACCATTGTAGAAATATAAAGGAACAAAGTTATATTTAAATTTATTAGCATTAAGATTACAAGAATTATGTGCTACACCTCTATATAATCCATTTAGATGATCATGATCTTTTACTTTATCAAGATATCTACCACTGCCAGGTTTATAATTATTTGTAAATTCTTTTCCACAGTAAAAACATTTTATTTCATCATTAAAATGATATTTTTCTTCATCCGTTAATGGAAGCATTGGTATATTTGTTTCAAGCAATTATGAAAAACATCCTTGTAATTCTTCTACTTTCTTTGTAAACATTTCTGAACAATCTTCACCATAGTATTGATAATATTCTGATTTAAATGATTCAGGATAATTTGAATGAATGTACATTCCCCAACATAATGGTTTTTGTTCAAATAAATATTTTTCTTTACTTTGTTCAGATGCACTTTTTTCAGGTGAACTTTTTTCGTATTTACCATTATCAGAATTTTGTGTCATGTTAACATTATATGCTTCGAAATCACAATAAATAGTAAAGGGTACTTCATTTTTGTAATACCATTTATTATATATTAGATAATCATCTTTAGGAAAAGTATTTTCAACTGCTTCATTTTGTTGACAATTCTCCAAATGTCTATTCATTTCTTCTTTAGTTCTAAAGCTCGTCATACATTGGAGACAGGGAAAATTAGCATTATCTGAAGTTTTTGTAAATATCGAAACATCTTTACACAATATAAAATGACCCTGATAATATAATATATTCGCTTGTGCTGATTGTTTTGTTTGTTTTAATTTTTCAAATTTATCTTGATATATTTCATATGTTAAATCAATATATCTTTGTAAATCTTTTTCAGACTGTTGATAATTTTGATTTAATATTTGTAGCTGATAATTATATTCTTTATCATATTGTTCTTTATAATGTTGTTGACATTTTTTTAAACACTCATTTATTTTTTGATTGGTTTCATTTTCTTCATTATTTAATTCTTTATTGTCTTCATCATTTTCTTCATTTAATTTTTGAATAGTTTCTATCTTATTTTGATATTTATGGTGATATTCCTGTAGTAACATTTTTAATTGTTGTTGATAATCTGTTTTACATTTTTGTAAACTTTTATTTAAATTTTGTAATTTTTGTTGATATTCTAAAGATAATGATGAATAATCGGAATCATAATCATAATTATAATTACGTCCTTTATAATTATTATGATTAATCATTATTGGTGATAATGTTTTTATAATTTCAAATTTTTCAGTACATATTATATTTCCTTGGTAAAAAATATTATGATGCATGTAATTTCCTCTATCATTATATACTATTTCTGATTGGCATAAATTTTTATTATTCAAATAAATTTTTTTTGAATCTGAGTAAAATGGATTAATTTTACCAATAGAAACATAATTCACATTTAATTCAAAAACTTCTATTAAATTTTTATTCTTTTTATGAAACTTTGTTAGCTTATTATAATCATATGGAAATTCATGTAAGCCATCAGAGTGATCAAATTCCTTTATATATTCTTCTTTATTATAATGACTTAGTCTTTCTTTATGATATTCTGCAGGATGTAAATGTGCTATAACACTCCACAGAAAACAATAATCATCTTCATTTTTTATGTTGATTATTTGTGGTGAACTGAAAGGCAAAGGAACATAACTACCACCAGTATTATTTTTATATTTATCAATTACTATTTTCTTAGATAGTATTTTAAGAAATCTCCAACCAGATTTACGTAACTGGGCTTCAATTATACAATTTTCTAATTTATTTATCATCGATTCAAATATGGAATGTATATCATTTACATTATGAATTTCTTGTGAATTTGTAAAATGTCCTTGTATTATTTCTTCAGGAATTCCATCAGATCCATTTTTTGTATAAAGTACTTCCACATTCATATAACATTTGAAAGATTTCTTAAATATTTTGAAAAAGTTTGCTAATACATTATAAAAAGTTTCATCGGTTTCATTATATTCAACAGATTCATTAAATAAATAATTTATATCTGTTACCGCTTCATCGCTTCGTTCCGCTTCATCAAATTCATCTATTTCGTTAAATTCATCAGTATCGCTAAAAAAATATCTTCCATCTGGTGCGGGCCAAGCCCTAGAACCTTCGGTTTGTACATGTTCATCTTCACTATTAAAAACTTTTTTATATTCCAAATGTGAATAATCATCAAACATTTTTTAATTTTTATATCAGTAGGTAATGTTTCTAAATGATTTTTGTAATTATTCAATTTTAATGTATTTCTTTCATCAATTCGATCTACTTTTTTTGTAAATGCAATTTACTTTGTAAATGGGATTGATAACTTCTTTTTGTTTGCAACTTTTTTTTTACATAAGTTACAATAAAACTTTTCCATTTTTTGTTTTTTAAAGAAAAAATTTGTGTTTTATTTTAGATATAAACATTCTATTATCAAGGTCTTGTGACTTATTATATATTATTATATATTTCACGTTCTTTAGTTATTTTATTTTCTTTATCACATTAAGTTTTATCATATTAAGTTTTGTCATATAGCGTTTTATCAAAAGACAATTTAAATCTATTTTCACTGACTATTGATTCTTCATCATCATCATCATCATAAATTGATTCTTCAACATCATAAATTACACTTTTTGGTATAGGATGCCATTCCCTGATAGGTGCCATTCCCTGATGGGAATATCTAATTCCAAATTAAATTTATTATTTGATAACAATATAATAGAGAAAAATTTTGGTCTTTCATCTCTTTTGGAAAATTTAATAACACCACCATGATCTGATTCATTTTTAGTTTTTATTAAAGATGATAAAATTTTAAATTGATTAGATGTAAATCCTAATTTAAATCTTGTAGACCCGACACATAATGTCTAATAGCATCTTCAACTATTCCATCATTATTATTTTCAATTGTAAGAAAATGAAATTTAGATAAATTTTGATTATATGTAGTATTAATATCATGTTCAGATACAAAATTTTTGTTCACTTAAATTTTTATAATTACTGATATTTTTATAATCTTTGTTACCATTCACACCTTTTTCAGATGTTTCAGAATCATCATTTATATTATCATCATTATTATTATAGGATTCTTTAAAATTTTATTATCAGATTCTTTAAAATTATTATAATTATGATTATGGTCATTGTTAATAGTATAAGGTGTTGTCCACATATAAATTTTCTCTTGTTGAGCTAAACCATTTATGTAAGATTTCAACAAATTAATTTTTAAATTTGAATATAATCCTATATAAGTATCATCATCATATCTTTGTGGCATATCAGATCTTTCTTGTTTATAAATTGTATCTCTATAATAAACTTGACATAACAGTTCTTCATTATGTTTTTGCTCTCTATATGAATATTATATTGATTATGTTCATCAACAAATAATCTAATTTTTTCTTTTGAAAAAGATTTTAATTTTTTTACTAATTCTCTAATATTGATATAATTAATTATTTTAGTTTCTATCCAATCAGTATTACTAATTGGCAACACTGCTCTAATAAAACCATAAACATTATTATGACCTATTATAACCATATTTTCTTTATTTAGTTCAACATAGGCAACATCATTATACTTACTTACAATATCCATAAATTTTATGAATGGATTAACTGGAAAAATACAATAATTAGTTTCAATAGAAGGTAAACATTTAGTCTGTTCTCTAAATATTTCGGCTTGTAATTCAAATAAAATATTAACATCTATACATGGATTATTATTATTATTATTATCAAAACATTTATATTCAAATCCCGTTGATCCCGTCGAATAAGAAGAACAGGATGATGCGGTCGAATATAATTTTTTTAAATTTGGTTTTTCCATTTTTTTATTTTTATGTGAGAAAAAATTACTTTTTATTGTTAAAAAAATGATGTTATCAAGTGTTGGTGGAGGTGCATATATCCCGAATAATCGTGAATCAGAAATAGTAATAGAAAATTATATCATGAAAACTGGAGACGTTTTATCTGGTCCATTGCATCTTTCTATTCTTCCGCAACAAAATACAGAGTTAACAAATAAACAATATGTTGATACACAAATCAATGACTTAAAAGAAAAATATATAAACGATGTTTTGGTTCCACTGATGAATGAATTATGGTTGCTTAAACTTAATGACAAATCATTAAACGAAAAAATATTAAAACTTGATAAAAAGGATAGAGAGCTAGAAGCAGATATAGCAAAACTTTTTAAAAAGATTTCTGAACAATCAAAAATTTTAATATTACTTTCTAAAAATTTAAAATCTGCTGTAATTAAAATTAAACATCAGATAAAATTATTGAAAGAACAATTAGAAGATGAAATAGAAAAACTTCCTGAAAGAATTAAAAAAAATTTAAAGCAGTTACAAACTACATTCCAAAAAAGTGTTGATGAATTAAGTTCTAAAATTTCTCAACAAATGAAAAAGATGAATAGAATAATCAATGAAGTAAACTCACTTAATGAAAAAGTTGATAAAATGAAAGCTCTTAAAATCAATTTAGAAAATGAATTAAAGAAAAATTTACAAGAAAACTCCAAAGGAAATAAAAAACAGTTAGATGCTGTTAAAAAACAACCAGATGTTCTTGAAGTTAAATTGAATGCTCTTAAAACGGCGTTGAAGATTAATCAAGAGAAAATGCAAGTTAATAGAAAAGAAATTGAAATACATCACACGCTGCTTGACGCAGTAGATAAAGTGCAAAAGAAAATTAATAAAGTTATCACGAAGTTGTTGGACATTCACACACGTAAATCTTGATCGACGAAGTCTTGGGTTTTAACCTATTGGACCTTGTCCAGAGGCTTTAGCCGATGACGCACGTAAATCTAAACGTAAATCTTAAATGTACCCAAAAAGTAATTTGTAAATCTCCAAAAGTCAAATTTAATCCTAAAAAGTGCCTATAATTTATAAACACAATCTTAAACATTTTGCTTCAAATCAAAAAATTGCTCATGAACCATCTATGAAATCTGTTTACCATTATGACAGTGTGGAAACAATTCAAAAAGAAAGGGCTGGTATCTTTTCTGGTATTGGAAGTAACGTTAACTTAATTAAAAATAATTAAGATTTGATTGCATCTGCTGCAAAAGGAGCAGCTGCTATACGTAGTACAGCTAGTGCCATATCAAATGCTGTTAAGTCACAAAACGAATTAAAACAGCTAGAAGCTATTCGTAAACTTAAGAATGATTCTGAAGAACTAAAAAAATTAAAAATACTTTCAGAGGAAACAAAAAACAAAATTGCTAACATAGCTGTAGGGTCTGATAGTAAACAGAAGAAGAAATCAGGCGTAGCCATAGAACCTACGGTTCGTTCAATTGAAGAAATAAGAGGTAATGGTGTGAACAGTAACCTTCGGTCTAACCAGCAAAGCTGTAGCGGAGCTGGTTTAGCAAAATTCTAAAATATATTTTAGTAAAATTTTTTTAATTAAATTTTTTAGTAATTTTTTTTTATTAAATTTTTTTCTGTGTGTGAGAAAAACAAAAAGTCAAATTATTTTTTGTAAAAATGTCTTCGCTTATCGAAAATAAATTTTGATTAGACGATCCTCCGTTCGCCAGCTACAATCAAAAAAAGAATGACTATATAAGAATTGCTATGAATCCCGGATCTTCCAGTAGAGTAAATACTGGAGGTGATTTAATTTTTGAAGTTGATAATTAATCACCAAAGTTATATATTTTTACCCGATTCATTTTTGCACTGTGAATATTCTTTATATAGTGATGCCAATTTTACAACACCATTACCAGAAATCGATAATACTGCATTAGAGAATAATTTTTTCCACGATTATTTACACAAATGCGTTTAGATGCTGCAACTCAAAATATAGAAACAATAAATGATTCTCCAGGTGTAATTGATGCAATGCTTAGATTTGTAACAATTGGTGAAAATAATAAAAAGTATGGTTTCCTGATACTAATGATGGTATAATTTTTGATGATTTAAGTCACGCTGGAACAGACACAGCAGGAATTGCGAAAGATGTAGAAAATATTGCAAATCATTTAAATAAAACAAACAATAGTGCATATAAAGAAAGACGTGAATTTAAGAAGAAAAGTAAACAGACAGTAAATTGGTCATTGTCTCCATCATTCGGATATTTAGATTATGACAAAATATCATGTCAATTAAAATTTAAATTAATAATTCATCGTACAGCAAATAATTAATTAATCCTTTTTGGTAAGACTGCAAAAAAAGCATATTTAAAAATTGATAGACTTGAATGGTGGATTAAGCATATTACTCCTAGTTTAGAGGTTGAAACAGTTATTGCAAAAAGATTAAATACTAACAAACCAATTCCAGTAAAATTTCTAAAGCGTACTGCGAGTTCAGTAACTTTTTCCGAACAAAGATTTAACTGGCATTTTACTAGAACTTCGAATACTCTAAGATATTTATTACTAACTTTTCAAAGAAATAATTCTCCAAATTTTGATAAGAACAATAATCTGTTTCATATAATTCAATTCGAAGTTTACAAGTTTCATTAAATCAAACCCGATATCCAATTGATCCATTAAGATTCGATGATACCAATAATCAATTTATGGAAGGATATGATGCTTATAGAAATCTTTGTGTAGAATTTGGAGTTGAACCACTATTAACTCCTGGAGATTGGAGACATTTATATCCTGTTTTCTGTTTCGATTTAAGTGCAAAATCTGAAGATATTATCAAGACAGGTTGTGCTGTAACAATTAATATTGAAAAAAAAGATTCCACAACTTCATTGATGGCTTATGGTTTATTGCTAGAAGTTGTAAAATATTCTATTGAAATTCTTAATGAAAAGATGGCTGGGATGGGTTAATTAAAATTTTTGATAACTTAAAATTTTTGGAAACTTAAAATTTTTTCATGACTAGAATAGATTAAAATTTTTCCTAACTTAAAATTTTTTTATTAAAAATGTCGGAAGCGAAAAGTAATAATAATAAAACTGTTGAATTAAAATTACGTAACACACCTAAAACTATTACGATTAACAAAAAAAAGTATTGCATAAGTAAACCAATGATAGAGAATATTCAATTACAAGAAGAAAAGAATGGCAGGATTCTCACATTAATTCCTCTAATAATAGGAGGTATAGCAGCAGCAGGAAGTGTTGCAGGTGGGACAGCTGGTATTGTCCAAGCAGTAAATAAAAATAAATCAGAGAAAGCAGCATTAGAAGAACAAAAACGTCATAACATAGAGCTAGAGAAAGTTGCTAAAGGAGAAGGAGTAGTATATAATTTTATTAGTAAATTAAATTTAGTTGATGAAGGAAAACGAATTCTTAAAAATGTTCTACACAATGTTGATGATTTAATTGAAATTAAAGAAAAAAAGATGGTTCTGGAATATATGTAAGTCCTAGTATGATTAGGTAAAACATTTATTTTATCTTTTAAAATGAATTCTACAGATTCCGAAAATTAAATTAAATTAAAAATTTCTAATTTAGATGTATTGAATAATCTCCTAAAAGTACATAAAACCTTAAATTGTCAGCACACCGGTCGGCTGCACAGCGGAGGTGACATACAAAAAACATTAGAAAACTTTCCTGGATTTATTTGGAGTAAATATTCGAAAGAAAAACATCTTCCTGGTCATTCATATACCGGTCCAGGAACTCGAATAGATATAAGACTAGATGAGAATAATAATCCAAAACCAGGTGAAGAACCAATAAACAGAGTAGATGCCGCAGCTTACAGACATGATTTAGCTTATCGAAATCATGACCTAAGTTCTCGACATGTAGCTGATAAGAAGATGATTCAAGAATTAGATAGTATTCAAAATCCTACAATTAGAGAAAGAATTGAAAGAATGTTTGTTAAGAAAGCTTTACAAGCTAAAATGATATTCGGTCAGGGTATTGATCCGTCAGCAAATGAAACCCACGCGTCCGAAATTCATAAAGAATATAGAAGGCCTAAATATCTATTGAAAGTAAAAGTATTTAATAAAGATGATATTTGGAGTGCTGATCTTATTCATATGCCGAATGATTCTGATTATAAATACGCATTGACCGTTATAGATTTACATACACGATACGCTTGGGTGAAGCCTTTAAAAAACAAAAAGTGGTCTGTCAGTTAAATATGCGTTTGAAGAAATCTTTAAAGAAACTAACAGAAAGCCAAAGAAATTGTTTGTTGACAAAGGGTCTGAGTTTTACAATAGAAACGTTACGCCACTATTTGAAACTGTTTATTCAACTGAAAATGCAGGAAAGGCTGTAGTAATAGAGCGATTCAATAGATCATTGAAAAATAAATTTTTTAAGAAATTTACAGAACAAGCAAATCAGAAATAGTTGAAGATACTACCAGGAGTTGTAGAAGAGTATAATAATAAAGTTCATTCAGGTATTGAAGAAACTCCAAAGAATGCTTCTGACAATCCTGATTTGATACGAAAGAATATTCGAAAATAATTATTCGAATGAGAGTAATCCGAATTTGCAGAAACTTAAGCCGAAATTTAAGATTGGAGATAGAGTTAGAATATTTAAGTATAAGAATGAATTTGAGAAAGGCTTTGTTGGCTATTGGACTAAAGAAATATTTGAAGTTTGTAAAATAAATCAAACTTATCCGATTACTTACGAAATCAAAGATTTAGATGATGAAGAAAGATATCAGAGGCCGATTTTATCAAAATGAATTACAACGAAGTGATTTTTAATTATCATTATAATTATTATTGGAACTAACGTTTCGGGAATGAAATTCCCTTGTTCAATTCTAACATGATATCAAGAAATGGTACTCCTTCCTGTGATTTCAATAAAACATAAAGACATAATTGACCACAATAAGTAGTTCCTGGTTTTTGAATTTGAAATGTATTATAAGTTCCATTTCCAAGTAATTCTTTGACTTCATTTGTTGGAGGTAATCCATAAGAGTCGAACCAATAGTTCTCAGCCTCCGGGCCGTCAAAATAATAATTATCTCCGTTTGTATTTCTTTGTCCCGCAGACCAATGTACTCCTTTTTCATCTGATGTGTGAAGATTTGTTATGAAATTTATAGATGCCTTATTTTTTAGGAATTGTAATTAGTCTCTCATCAATATGTGAAAATTCTTTATTCCCAATTGATTGAATTCTTCAGATCAAAATTTGTAGTTGTTTGCGTTCCTCATAATTTTAAGAACTCGGTAATGCTAGTCATTTTATAATAAAAAAAAATTCTTATAGGGACCCCTAGAAGTCAGAAGGGGGGAGTATTGATTTAAAACTGTTCCATAATGATGACTTTCCTTACTACTTATTCGATTTTGAAATGATTGTATAATAATTATTCTAATCTACATTGTTTTACAGTTTTCCATTTTCTTCATGAACTTCATTCGTTAATGTGTTTCATCGTTAAAGTGATTGTTTAAAATTGCTATAACAACTATCCCGCATATCGGCGTTCATGTGTTCAGAGTTCACAATGAGAATTGCTTAATTGTCACTGCACTCTTATGTGCTTAACCTATTCATGACTTCACAATGGGAAGTACTTTGCTACCCCTATGTTTTTTAACCTATTCATGTGAAAACGTTAAATGAATTTTGCACATGGATTTCTAAAACTGAATTTGAAAACAGACTTTGAAAACAGATTTTGAAAACAGATATTGAAAACTGATTCTGAGAATAATTTACGTAGGGGTAAATTGAAATGTCAAAAGTTTACCGACGCGTAAATTGAAATATCAACAGCTTACCGATGCGCAAATTGAAATGACAAGAGATTCAACGATAATTTTAGGGGAAATCTGTTAGATGTTTTTCGTTGCTAGAACAATAAATATCTCTCTCTCTCTCTTCAATTATCAGCCAGTGTACGGGTTCATTGAATAATTTTGAGTTTATGAGTTACAATGATCTTCTAGTTCACACAATTAGTACTTTAAATAATGTTGAGAATACAATAACGAAGAATGTCTAAGTAATAATTGCGTCTTCTTAATTTATCATAATGCTCTAATCTTAATAATAATTGAGATCCATTTCACTTTTTTTTAATTGAGATAACGAAGGATATATTCTTGCGGTTTCTTCGACATTTATTCCTTTCATTTTCGTCCCCGTTGAGGTTTCTTCCATTTTTAAAGAAATATTTTTAGACACATAATTTTAGTTAACTCATATTTTAAAAACCTGAAAAATGGATAAAATTCATGAATTTAGACGTTTTTAAAATTACCAATTTTTCTGATGTTGTGTCCTTGAACGGTCATGATTTTAAGGGGGTGTAAAATGTCATAATCTCAAATTTGAGATTCTTAACTTTTATGATTTTACAGTGTCCTGGACCGGTCATGATTTTAAGGGGGTGTAACATGTCATGGAATTTTGAAAAATTTGAGAAATTGGGTATTTTTAAAAACGCTTAAATTTATGATTTTAGGTCTTCATGACCTGAAAAAATGACCAATTTTCTTAAATTTAGGCGTTTTTAAAAATACCAAATTTTCAAAAAAATGGTACTTTTTAAATGGACTAAATTTATGAATTTAGGTCTTAAAAACCTGAAAAAGGGTTCAAATTCATGAATTTATGTCGTTTTTAAAAATACCAATTTTTCTGAATTTTTCGGTGTCCTGGAACGGTCTTCTTCCTATTACTAATGTTTACATTTACCTAAGTATAAATGCAGTGATAAATACGTAGCGGAAATAAATACGTAGCACATGTAATAGGTACATGTAATAGGCGCACATGTAATAAATGTGGAAAATGCTACATTGGAAAGACTGTAAGAAAATTCTCCACTCGGCACGCAGAACACAGATGTGCAATAATTAATAAGTCTGCATCCAGCTCTCTCTATGAGCATATTAAAAGCAAACATAATGATCTAGGTAGCATCGAGGATTTTCAGGTCGATTTCATTGCTAGGCTGGCAAGCACTCGAGACACAACATTCACTGAAGCAAAAGCTATTACACACTTGAAGCCAACAATCAATAGAAGACATGAATTACCTTGCTACAGTCTGCCTTCTCACTTTGATCACCTCACATTCAACAAGCTACGCAATTCTTAATACCATTCACTTCTTTATAAATCTCCACACCAAGTGTACTGACCGCCATTTGAATATCAACCGTAAGAAGGCGCTGGAAGCTGAAGGCCCGTCACGCTGTGCGACGTGTAAAATTTATAGCTTTTTACTTTCGACCAATAAATTATATCAATTTCTTTATATATCAATATAATCAATTATATCAATATAATATATATTTCGACCAATAAATATATCGAGTCAGAAACTCTCTTTACTTGCCTGTGAAATGCATCGCCTGACTCGCAACTGGTCAACTGTGTCAATCCTGAATTATTTCACTCAACGAAAGGCAAGTCACTACCGTCGGTAAATGGTCTTCAACATACACAGTGAAGCGAGCGACTCGACGATGGTCAATGGTGACTTTCAGTAGGCCGAACGTCATTGACTTAACACGCAAACCTAATGCGTTCTTTTAGGTTTTAGCAAGTACAGGATCTTGATTGTCTTATATAAATAACTTGTTTAGCTTTCAGGAATCAATGCGTTTGATTCAATGTTCATTTACATTCCTCTGGAATCAAGGAATCAGCCAACGCAGACGATTTTTCGGGAGGGAATCTGGTCTCTCTCTTGTGAATTATCAGTCTGTCGATTACAAAAGGGTGTTTTTCCCGGATGGACAGTCGTCGAAGGACAATCGAATCATGCTATAGAATTCTTAAAGAAGAAGTTTTGACTTTTCAATTGATCTCTGCTGCTGATATATATAATGATCATAATTACTTGTGGTCCACAGTGGACCCCATGCGGTAAACTTGCTAGTTTATATCTGTAGTATCGGAGGGCTGAAACAATAAATGCACTGCTTTAAAACTGCTATTTTTATTCCACCAACAAAGCAACTTTTCAATTGAAATTTGGCACCTTGTTAAATGAATAGAAGCCATGAAAAAAGTGCTTTAGACACGTTGAATTATATAGTCGTTGAAAATGACAGTCGATTTCATTCAAACCTGCTCACTGCTATCATTTAGCGTTTGCTAAAAGCTCTGCATAAATTGGCACCACAGGCCAATAATCCGTCATTCTCCTTAGATTGACAAATGTTTTACAACATAGACGGAGTGTCGGCAGTTCATGTAATTCGTCAGATTTAAAAAATAGCTTCCAATTAGGCCTCCATGCATACATCCTTTCAAAAAGTAAACATAGACAACTTGCAATGCAAAATTCCAAGATTTTAGCGTTGAGGTCAAGAAGTGAGCTTAATGAAGAATCCAAGATTATATATTTACAAATAATCTTGCTTTGGTCCTCATTTATTTATAAAATTAACTGTACGTAGGTCAACATTTACAGCTTATTACATTAGCTCAATCGACACATATTTGATATTGTATTTGACTCTTTAAGTCTACAGTGCATTAAATTGAGCACAAGTAAGTGACAAACACAGTGTCGTGCAGAAAAACATTTATTGATATAAATTAATGTGGAACAAGCATTTCAGTCTTGTAAGAATGGCCAGAAAAATGTAAAAAAAACAAAACTAGAATCGTGTGTATCCACCTCTGGAAAACTGTATTTCTTGCAAAATCAACAGGAGGGGGCAATTTTGCTACACAACACTGTATAAGAAAAAATACTTTTTGAGGTGTCGATTTCGAAAGCTCTTACCATCATCGCTATTAAAAATGACAGTTTCCTACATTTTTGGCTATAAAATCAAATTAAAAAGATAGCAGTAGACCAAGTTTCAATTCAAAAGTACATGTTTTCTGTTTCTAGGCGTGATCTCGACTACAATATTAATGACTGTCGTTTCCGCACTGAAATTTCTATTTCTGCAGATTTCAGTTTTGCAATGCGTTTTCTTATATTTATGCAGTAGGGGCCTACCGCATAGCGTATTCAGGGACCCGGGTCGCGTATTAAAAAAATACATCTTATGAGGGCGCTTATTTTTCAACTATCATATATATTAACCATTATTGATTTATTGTTATTGCTGATGTCTTCAATGAGCATGCTTATATTCGAAATGTCTTTTAACCATTTAGGGTTTAATGGCATATTTTTATACCACCAACTACTGTATCTACATTCCAATGGCATTACAAAAAATCACATGTAATGGCACTATTTAAAATAAAATTATAATAAAATTATAATAACATTATATGTAGATATAAATATAATATTAATATATAAATAATGTATATATATATATATATATATATATATATATATATATATATATATATATATATATATATATATATATATATATATACATATATATATATATATATATATATATATATATCAATTATTAATTATACTAATAACATTATTATATACAATAATATATAATACATAGTATTATAATATATCATTAATTATTTTTAATTATTAATATATATGTTAATATGATATATAATAATACTAATATGTAAATATATTTATGTACATATAATATAATAATATATGATATATAATATTACAAATTTGTAAATATATTTATGTACATATAATATAATAATATATAATAATAATATTATATGTAATATGAATTATAAATTAGAATAAAATAGTGAAATAAAAAAAGCCACGAGATTCATTATGGTTTATTACGGCGAGGCCTTTCGTCTAATCTCAACAGACAATCTCTAATTTTACATCTAAAATTTGTTTCTGTCCAAAGTTAGCACCCGTTGAGATTGGACAAAATACCTCATGCTTAATAGATCTTAATGAATTTCGTGGCTCTTTTCATTTATGATATACATTTTCATTATCGTCATATTTCATGGAGCACATTTGGCAAGTGGCGATAAATGACTACATTATGTGTCTCATTACACTTATGCTGCTCAATTTTGATGAACATGACCTGTATAAATAAAGTGAGTCATATTGTTGCGAAGCATTTGAGGCTTCACACGAAATAACAGTATATAATGTAAGTGCCACAAATTTACATTATTAAGCCTTAGGGGATATTCTATTGAATGAGTAATTATTATACTATTATGAAGCGAATGAACGTTTCTTCTAGCAATAGAACATAGTAAATGCAGACAGCAGGTAAGCAGATTGTGGGAGATAAGACATTGATGTATTTCTTTCATTCGAAATAGGTTCTTTGTCGGATTTGAGCCCCATACTTCTAAAACTGATACCAAATGATGACCAGAATCGTAATCACACAGTCACTCAAACTTAGATATGAGGGATATCTCCACGAGTGTTTTGAAAAATGGAGGTCAATGCATGTCGATGACGATGACAGGGACTTCATCGATGCAGACACAGATCAGTGATTAGATAAAACGATCACTGAGGTCTCTCCAATTGGAAGTACACTGTAAATCGCTCAATGCCGATCACATACGAAGGATGCACACCAAAACATTTTTGGTACATTTCTGTATCTCTTTTCGCATGTTATTTCAAGTGTGGTATGCTTTACATGCTAAAGCCATACCAACACAATGTCAAAAGAAAGCATCAATGATGTCTGAAATATGTTTATTTGAGGCCTTTTGTCAATAAAGACCACACCAATGTTGCATGGTACTTACTACTGTTTTGTAAGTAGTGAGATAATGACATTCAAAATTATCAACAATTGAACCATCAATTATGCATTATGTAATTTTGAAATCAATCTTATTATCAATCCGAAATAAAAACACATTATAATTCATGAACTCACAAATAGTTATCTTAGAGATATATAAGTCATCATGATTGAAAAAAAGATATCGTTTGAATGAATTGATATTTATCAACTTGATTCATAAAGTAGAGCTAACTAAACGTTTTGTTAATGTTACTATGAAAGTAGCAACGACGACATTCGGCATAAAATTGACAATAAATATAATCTAGTTAAATACCACACTATCACAAAGAAATATTCACGACTGATCTTACTGACAGAAGTCATTTGACATTAGTTCCAAGAAAATCCTTCGTTATCTGTGCTCGGTGAGCTGATGCAATGTCTTGATGCAGAAGAAGACGTCGTCGACGTGTTCGTCAACTTCGACGACAAGAAACCGCAGCTAGGACTCTTGCAAGACCCTCTGAAACGCACCAATTGGCAGTCACTGTGCGCTAGGTCAACAATGGAATTGCAGAAACAAGTCCGGTCATTTCCACAAACATAGCCACCATTTCAGCACTTCTCTCTCTGCGACATTTCTGTAAAGAGGCAGCAGCACCGACCGGGGTCCATTGACAGATTATTGCTTGCTATCCGGGTCGAATGAATAAAGCCATGTGTCGTACGCTCAACGACACCTAACTTGAGTGGTCGTCATTCAATCTACGAAGCATTTGATGACACTATCGCATTCGAGCTTCTTTTTGTTCCTGAGTCTCAAGATGTGGAATCCATCGGGCTGAATCTTGCGTAGGGCTAGCCGAACGTTATTGAACCAGCTAAGCAACCGTGACCTTGGCGTCTTCTTCCACAAAACGCTGTGCCGGCTAAACTTGGTCCTCAGTGGCTGCGCCTAAGGGACGTCCGCTTCGAGTTTCGTCTTCAAGAGACGATCGACCTCGTTTGAATTCTACGAACCATCGGACGACTGTTGCTGTTGAAGGGTCTTCCTCTCCAAATGCAGCAACAAGTCAGTCGACGCTCTCTAACTGTTGCATTCCACTTTTAAAATCACACAGCCAATGAACATTTCAAAGTGAATTGAACTCATTTCAGAACTGCCGAGGTGAACTCCATTTGACGAAATCATCGTTACTGCATGAAATTGACTTAAATGAATCAAACTCTGCATAGACTTCTCTGGGGACTACTTTGAGAAGATGTAATGTTCAATTCGTTTGAAAATATAAAATATTAATCAAATCGCAAAACCTTTTGAACAGTCCTCGCATTATCACCGATATGCCCCCGGAGAATGCTGCATCCAAAAGTAACGAAACTAACTCTGGAACCCAGGACTCCTCAATTGAAAACACGGTTGAACTTCAACTGGAATGTGGCGAACACATTCTGGTTGAGTGCAAGAGAAAGCGGCCGAGGGAGATTCATTATGTGGGAATCGTGAAGCAGTGTGGCACTGCTGACTCCACGAAAGTATAAGTTGTAGAATGTTTGCAGCGATTAATGAGACAGTGTCCATCCTACGCTTTTGTTAACCCACAAGTTCCAGAAATTAGCTCTGTGCTCTCATCAAACATTGTCTGTGTCCTCCCCGATCGAATTCCCAAAACCAATAGACGTTTGCAAGGTATCTCTTAATTTTCATTCGACTTCACCCGCTTTAACATTTGTTAGTTGAACTTGATGTTACACTTTTCGATTCATAGAAAATATGGTTTGTGCTTTCATACTTTGATTTTATATGTGGATATTCCCTACACTTTTTTTCTGTATCATTGTTTACATTTTTACATGAATTGATTTTAGAGAGAGCTATTTATTCTGTAATAAAGCCAAAGGTTTTTAAAGTGACATTCCCGACTCCTGTCTGTTTTTATTATGTTATTTAATTACACTTGTTGCATATATATTCAAAATCGACTTTTCGGTAATTTTTGTTGGTAGACCTATCTGGAAGTTAGAAATTACTTCAAAAAATGA
Organism: Prostheceraeus crozeri; assembly: GCA_907163375.1. Lineage (NCBI taxonomy): Eukaryota > Metazoa > Platyhelminthes > Polycladida > Euryleptidae > Prostheceraeus > Prostheceraeus crozeri. The sequence goes on along the minus strand of CAJQUW010006364.1, from coordinate 31,603 downwards.
TTATTTACTGCCTTTTTACCAAATCAAATCTGTTGAACTCTAAAGTAATAACCATTTTTGTCCATAAGGTCATTATTGTCACTATTTGACATAATGTGACTATGTAAACGTATTTTACACATCTGTGTCAATTTTTAAGTTCTGATTTGCAAAATTTCGTCAAAAAATGAGAATGAGTGAAAAAAAGGCACTTTGGTTCCCAGCCTCCTCTAGATGCATCAACACCTATAAAATTTTACTTGTTATGACAAATGAAATAGCTGATAATTGTACTCAATAAGCAATATATTACTTGTCGAAATGACAAAACAGTGAGTAATGAAGCTACCCCCTGGTTGCAATAGTCCTAGTCCGAGCACGTAAAATTGCAAAACTTCTACCGGCAATTTACGATCCGAGGCGAGCGTTGCAGGATAGATCGATTTTATATAACAACATTTGTCAGAAAACGTGTCTTTCGTCTGTAAAATCCTTAGTTCTGAACCGATTTTCATAATGTTTTTCATCTTGATCCTTGGGATTTCCTCTTTTCGGTTATCATAAATTCAAGTCAGTCTAACAAACTTTGTGTCATGAAAACTTTAGCTCAAAGCAGAAAAAGTATCAAAAACAGCGTGTCCCAAGCATAGGTACTCGAATTTGAAAAGAACTTTTGTTGTGATTTACATAAATTACATATATGAAGTTATGAATCTTGTAAAAGCGCAGGAGCCGTGCTTTCAACCAGACTATAATTCAGGATTGCATTGACATTGGTTGGGGATATTTTTTCAATTAGCCTTTGTCCCCAAAAATTGTCTTCTGACCGATGCACATTTCACAACTTGGAAATTATCTTTATTATCTTTATACAAAGAAATGCATCATTAGTGTGTTTAGTTGTTGTAACAAAAGAAAAATCAACTGTGGATCATCATCACAGTTGAGCAAATCTGAATTTTTAAAAATGTCCTGAATTCTTTGGACCAGACTTATTTAATTTTTGTCAAAATTTCAATTTATTGCTGAAACCACATTTTGTATCGGAATTTCATGAAAACTCACGGAATTGCTAAGAACAATAATGCAAGTAAAATTTCATTTGATAGGACAAGAATCATCATTTTCAAATTCTCGTAAAACGAACGGCCAAAATGTACAATCTGACCGAGAGCACAAAATTGGCGGTCAGAAAACAGCAGATAATATATATGATACGATTTACAGCCATACACGGGAGGTTATTCATAGTTAGATAGCAAAAAACAGATTTGATGCACTCCCTAATTTATTGGCAAGTTTAAGTAAAAGGTTAAAAAGAAATTTGCACACCCGACGTTTCGTATCACAGCTACATAATCATGGGTAGAGAAATAGGACAATGCAATCATTTAAATACAAAGTCAAGCGTTAAAGACTGTTCATCTCTTGTTTTCGATTCAACTTAGGACAATAGCGATCAATGCAGTTAGCTTCAGAGATACGAGTGCGAACAGGGTCCGATTGACGATCTAGAAATTCAATATCAAAGTCATCAATACTTAACAGACAGTTAGGATGATCATTCATGATGTGTTCCGACAGCGCACTTTTGTTATCAAGATTAACGATACTTCTGCGATGCTCATGAAAACGAAAAGAAAAAGGGCGGTTGGTAGAACCAATATAAACCTTTTGGCATAAATTACACCTAAAACAGTAAACAATATAGCGCATATTACAAGACTGGTATTTAGGTAATTTCCCACAAATTTTACAAGAGCAAGTATCCTTAACAAGCTCGGGAGAAAAACAAGAACTTAAACAGTTTCCAGGTTTGCTAACAACATTGACTGGTAAATCGTACTTTTTAGTTAGTCTATTTAATTTACGAGAACAACTATCACTTATAAAATCCATTTTGAGATAGGCAACGGAGTTATTATGTTCATTCTTCTTAACATTTGGGACATTGACTTGTTTGACATTAGTTTTAAAACCGTTATTTAGAAATCTGTTATGTAAAATATTTAGAGATTTATCAAAATTTTGAGTGTTGGAGGAACGAATTTTCATCTGCTTAATACTATTATGAATAAAGTTAGTTTTTACTACGGAAGGTACCCAGCTATCAGCTTTTAAGGTGATTCCTGAATGACAGTCCTTAGAATACCAAGAATAATGGACAGTGTCAGTAACCGAAATGCTAACGTCCAGGAAATTTAAAATCTTGTTATTAGGAACTTCTAAAGTGAATTTTATTTGTTCATTCACAGAATTAAAAGTATCCAAAACTATTGAGAATTTAGGACTATCGATAGAAAAAGGTCCGCCTTTGAGACCTATTGGTTCCCCCTTTCGGTCTAATAGGTCTAAGGTTTCCCTTTGAGACCTATTGCATCTTCTATAGGCACTCCAACGGAAAGAATTGATTGGCTTCTAAGCCATCTTTTAGGCAAACTCGTGGCTTTTGTCCCATCTAACATAAAAAACACTGTTGAATTATTAGATAGTTTAAATAAACTCACGTACTCTCGTAGTGAGAATATAACCTTTGCTTCTCTTGATGTGCGTAATCTCTATAATAATATTCCCTTGGTAGATGCTATTCAAATCGTCTTAGATTTTGCTAAAACCCACTGGTATAAAGTGAATAATTATGGTTTCAATACTGACGATCTTTCAGTATTCTTGAATTTTGTCTGTTTTAATTATGAAGTGACATACAACAATAAGATCTACTTACAAACACAAGGCTGCCCGATGGGTGCACATTTTGCCCCTCCTTTCGCTATTATTTTTATGCATCACATAGAAACATTAGCTTTGCAACGCCTACGCGATAATCACTACATATGTCCTCCTGTATACTATCGGTATATTGATGACATAATTTTCGGACCTTTTTCTATCGATAGTCCTAATTTCTCAATAGTTTTGGATACTTTTAATTCTGTGAATGAACAAATAAAATTCACTTTAGAAGTTCCTAATAACAAGATTTTAAATTTCCTGGACGTTAGCATTTCGGTTACTGACACTGTCCATTATTCTTGGTATTCTAAGGACTGTCATTCAGGAATCACCTTAAAAGCTGATAGCTGGGTACCTTCCGTAGTAAAAACTAACTTTATTCATAATAGTATTAAGCAGATGAAAATTCGTTCCTCCAACACTCAAAATTTTGATAAATCTCTAAATATTTTACATAACAGATTTCTAAATAACGGTTTTAAAACTACTGTCAAACAAGTCAATGTCCCAAATGTTAAGAAGAATGAACATAATAACTCCGTTGCCTATCTCAAAATGGATTTTATAAGTGATAGTTGTTCTCGTAAATTAAATAGACTAACTAAAAAGTACGATTTACCAGTCAATGTTGTTAGCAAACCTGGAAACTGTTTAAGTTCTTGTTTTTCTCCCGAGCTTGTTAAGGATACTTGCTCTTGTAAAATTTGTGGGAAATTACCTAAATACCAGTCTTGTAATATGCGCTATATTGTTTACTGTTTTAGGTGTAATTTATGCCAAAAGGTTTATATTGGTTCTACCAACCGCCCTTTTTCTTTTCGTTTTCATGAGCATCGCAGAAGTATCGTTAATCTTGATAACAAAAGTGCGCTGTCGGAACACATCATGAATGATCATCCTAACTGTCTGTTAAGTATTGATGACTTTGATATTGAATTTCTAGATCGTCAATCGGACCCTGTTCGCACTCGCATCTCTGAAGCTAACTGCATTGATCGCTATTGTCCTAAGTTGAATCGAAAACAAGAGATGAACAGTCTTTAACGCTTGACTTTGTATTTAAATGATTGCATTGTCCTATTTCTCTACCCATGATTATGTAGCTGTGATACGAAACGTCGGGTGTGCAAATTTCTTTTTAACCTTTTACTTAAACTTGCCAATAAATTAGGAAGTGCATCAAATCTGTTTTTTGCTATCTAAATATATATGATAACCGAGAGCACAAAATTAGTGGTCAGAAAACAGCAGATAATATATATGATAACCGAGAGCACAAGATTAGCTGTCAGAAAACATCAGATAATATATATGATTACCGAGAGCACAAGATTAGCTGTCAGAAAACAGCAGATAATATGTATGATTACCGAGAACACAAAATTAGCGATCAGAAAACAGCAGATAATATATATGATAACCGAGAGCACAAAATTGGCGGTCAGAAAACAGCAGATAATATATATGATAACCGAGAGCACAAGATTAGCTGTCAGAAAACAGCAGATAATATATATGATAACCGAGAGCACAAAATTAGTGGTCAGAAAACAGCAGATAATATATATGATTACCGAGAGCACAAAATTGGCGGTCAGAAAACAGCAGATAATATATATGATTACCGAGAGCACAAGATTAGCTGTAAGAAAACAACAGATAATATATATGATTACCGAGAGCACAAGATTAGCTGTCAGAAAACAACAGATAATATATATGATTACCGAGAGCACAAGATTAGCCGTCAGAAAACAGCAGATAATATATATGATAACCGAGAGCACAGAATTGGTGGTCAGAAAACAGCAGATAATATATATGATAACCGAGAGCACCAAATTAGTGGTCAGAAAACAGCAGATAATATATATGATAACCGAGAGCACCAAATTAGCGGTCAGAAAACAGTAGATAATATATATGATTACCGAGAGCACACAATTGGAGGTCAGAAAACAGCAGATAATATATATGATAACCGAGAGCACAAGATTAGCTGTCAGAAAACATCAGATAATATATATGATTACCGAGAGCACAAGATTAGCTGTCAGAAAACAGCAGATAATATGTATGATTACCGAGAACACAAAATTAGCGATCAGAAAACAGCAGATAATATATATGATAACCGAGAGCACAAAATTGGCTGTCAGAAAACAGCAGATAATATATATGATAACCGAGAGCACAAGATTAGCTGTCAGAAAACAGCAGATAATATATATGATAACCGAGAGCACAAAATTAGTGGTCAGAAAACAGCAGATAATATATATGATTACCGAGAGCACAAAATTGGCGATCAGAAAACAGCAGATAATATATATGATTACCGAGAGCACAAGATTAGCTGTCAGAAAACAACTGATAATATATATGATTACCGAGAGCACAAGATTAGCTGTCAGAAAACAGCAGATAATATATATGATTACCGAGAGCACAAGATTAGCCGTCAGAAAACAGCAGATAATATATATGATAACCGAGAGCACAGAATTGGTGGTCAGAAAACAGCAGATAATATATATGATAACCGAGAGCACCAAATTAGTGGTCAGAAAACAGTAGATAATATATATGATAACCGAGAGCACAAAATTGGCGGTCAGAAAACAGTAGATAATATATATGATTACCGAGAGCACCAAATTAGCGGTCAAAAAACAGCAGATAATATATATGATTACCGAGAGCACAAAATTAGCTGTCAGAAAACAGCAGATAATATATATGATAACCGAGAGCACTAAATTACTGGTCAAAAAACAGCAGATAATATATATGATAACCGAGAGCACCAAATTAGCGGTCAGAAAACAGCAGATAATATATATGATAACCGAGAGCACAAAATTGGCGGTCAGAAAACAGCAGATAATATATATGTATACCGAGAGCACAAAATTAGCGGTCAGAAAACAGTAGATGATATATATGATAACCGAGAGCACACAATTGGCGGTCAGAAAACAGCAGATAATATATATGATAACCGAGAGCACAAGATTAGCTGTCAGAAAACATCAGATAATGCATGTGATTACCGAGAGCACAAGATTAGCTGTCAGAAAACAGCAGATAATATGTATGATTACCGAGAACACAAAATTAGCGATCAGAAAACAGCAGATAATATATATGATAACCGAGAGCACAAAATTGGCGGTCAGACAACAGTAGATAATATATATGATAACCGAGAGCACAAGATTAGCGGTCAGAAAACAGCAGATAATATATATGATAACCGAGAGCACAAAATTAGTGGTCAGAAAACAGCAGATAATATATATGATTACCGAGAGCACAAAATTGGCGGTCAGAAAACAGTAGATAATATATATGATTACCGAGAGCACAAGATTAGCTGTCAGAAAACAACAGATAATATATATGATTACCGAGAGCACAAGATTAGCTGTCAGAAAACAACAGATAATATATATGATTACCGAGAGCACAAGATTAGCTGTCAGAAAACAGTAGATAATACATATGATAACCGAGAGCACAAAATTGGCGGTCAGAAAACAGTAGATAATATATATGATAACCGAGAGCACCAAATTAGCTGTCAGAAAACAGCAGATAATATATATGATTACCGAGAGCACAGAATTGGTGGTCAAAAAACAGCAGATAATATATATGATAACCGAGAGCACCAAATTGGCGGTCAGAAAACAGCAGATAATATATATGATAACCGAGAGCACAAAATTAGCGGTCAGAAAACAGCAGATAATATATATGATTACCGAGAGCACAAAATTGGCGGTCTGAAAACAGCAGATAATATATATGATAACCGAGAGCACAAAATTAGCTGTCAGAAAACAGCATATGATATATATGATTACCGAGAGCACAAAATTGGCGGTCAGAAAACAGCAGATAATATATATGATTACCGAGAGCACAAGATTAGCTGTCAGAAAACAGCAGATAATATATATGATAACCGAGAGCACCAAATTAGTGGTCAGAAAACAGTAGATAATATATATGATAACCGAGAGCACAAAATTGGCGGTCAGAAAACAGCAGATAATATATATATGATAACCGAGAGCACCAAATTAGCGGTCAAAAAACAGCAGATAATATATATGATTACCGAGAGCACAAAATTAGCGATCAGAAAACAGCAGATAATATATATGATAACCGAGAGCACTAAATTACTGGTCAAAAAACAGCAGATAATATATATGATAACCGAGAGCACCAAATTAGCGGTCAGAAAACAGCAGATAATATATATGATAACCGAGAGCACAAAATTGGCGGTCAGAAAACAGCAGATAATATATATGATAACCGAGAGCACAAAATTAGCGGTCAGAAAACAGTAGATAATATATATGATAACCGAGAGCACACAATTGGCGGTCAGAAAACAGCAGATAATATATATGATAACCGAGAGCACAAGATTAGCTGTCAGAAAACATCAGATAATGCATATGATTACCGAGAGCACAAAATTAGCGATCAGAAAACAGCAGATAATATATATGATAACCGAGAGCACAAAATTAGTGGTCAGAAAACAGCAGATAATATATATGATTACCGAGAGCACACAATTGGCGGTCAGAAAACAGCAGATAATATATATGATAACCGAGAGCACAAGATTAGCTGTCAGAAAACAGCAGATAATATATATGATAACCGAGAGCACAAAATTGGCGGTTAGACAACAGTAGATAATATATATGATAACCGAGAGCACAAGATTAGCGGTCAGAAAACAGCAGATAATATATATGATAACCGAGGTCACAAAATTAGTGGTCAGAAAACAGCAGATAATATATATGATTACCGAGATTACAAAACTGGCGGTCAGAAAACAGTATATAATATATATGATTACCGAGAGCACAAGATTAGCTGTCAGAAAACAACAGATAATATATATGATTACCGAGAGCACAAGATTAGCTGTCAGAAAACAACAGATAATATATATGATTACCGAGAGCACAAGATTAGCTGTCAGAAAACAGCAGATAATATATATGATAACCGAGAGCACAAAATTGGCGGTCAGAAAACAGCAGATAATATATATGATAACCGAGAGCACCAAATTAGTGGTCAGAAAACAGTAGATAATACATATGATAACCGAGAGCACAAAATTGGCGGTCAGAAAACAGCAGATAATATATATGATAACCGAGAGCACAAAATTGGCGGTTAGAAAACAGCAGATAATATATATGATTACCGAGAGCACAAAATTAGTGGTCAAAAAACAGCAGATAATATATATGATAACCGAGAGCACCAAATTGGCGGTCAGAAAACAGCAGATAATATATATGATAACCGAGAGCACAAAATTAGCGGTCAGAAAACAGCAGATAATATATATGATTACCGAGAGCACAAAATTGGCGGTCAGAAAACAGCAGATAATATATATGATAACCGAGAGCAAAAAATTAGCTGTCAGAAAACAGCAGATAATATATATGATTACCGAGAGCACAAAATTGGCGGTCAGAAAAAAGCAGATAATATATATGATAACCGAGAGCACAGGATTAGCTGTCAGAAAACAGCAGATAATATATATGATAACCGAGAGCACAAAATTAGTGGTCAGAAAACAGCAGATAATATATGTGATTACCGAGAGCACAAAATTAGTGGTCAGAAAACAGCAGATAATATATATGATTACCGAGAGCACACAATTGGCGGTCAGAAAACAGCAGATAATATATATGATAACCGAGAGCACAAGATTAGCTGTCAGAAAACATCAGATAATATATATGATTACCGAGAGCACAAGATTAGCTGTCGGAAAACAGCAGATAATATATATGATAACCGAGAGCACAGGATTAGCTGTCAGAAAACAGCAGATAATATATATGATAACCGAGAGCACAAAATTAGTGGTCAGAAGACAGCAGATAATATATATGATAACCGAGAGCACAAAATTAGTGGTCAGAAAACAGCAGATAATATATATGATGACCGAGAGCACAAAATTGGCGGTCAGAAAACCGCGGATAATATATATGATAACCGAGAGCATACAATTAGCGGTCAGAAAACAGCAGATAATATATATGATAACCGAGAGCACAAGATTAGCTGTCAGAAAACAGCAGATAATATATATGATTACCGAGAGCACAAAATTGGCGGTCAGAAAACAGCAGATAATATATATGATAACCGAGAGCACAAGATTAGTGGTCAGAAAACAGTAGATAATATATATGATTACCGAGAGCACCAAATTAGCGGTCAGAAAACAGCAGATAATATGTATGATTACCGAGAACACAAAATTAGCGATCAGAAAACAGTAGATAATATATATGATTACCGAGAGCACAAGATTAGCTGTCAGAAAACAGCAGATAATATGTATGATTACCGAGAACACAAAATTAGCGATCAGAAAACAGCAGATAATATATATGATAACCGAGAGCACAAAATTGGCGGTCAGAAAACAGCAGATAATATATATGATAACCGAGAGCACAAAATTAGTGGTCAGAAAACAGCAGATAATATATATGATAACCGAGAGCACAAAATTAGTGGTCAGAAAACAGCAGATAATATATATGATTACCGAGAGCACAAAATTGGCGGTCAGAAAACAACAGATAATATATATGATTAACGAGAGCACAAGATTAGCTGTCAGAAAACAACAGATAATATATATGATTACCGAGAGCACAAGATTAGCTGTCAGAAAAAAGCAGATAATATATATGATAACCGAGAGCACCAAATTAGTGCTCAGAAAACAGTAGATAATATATATGATAACCGAGAGCACAAAATTGGCGGTCAGAAAACAGCAGATAATATATATGATAACCGAGAGCACCAAATTAGCGGTCAGAAAACAGCAGATAATATATATGATAACCGAGAGCACAAAATTAGCGATCAGAAAACAGCAGATAAAATATATGATTGCCGAGAGCACCAAATTAGTGGTCAAAAAACAGCAGATAATATATATGATAACCGAGAGCACAAAATTAGCGGTCAGAAAACAGCAGATAATATATATGATAACCGAGAGCACAAAATTAGCGGTCAGAAATTAGCAGATAATATATATGATTACCGAGAGCACAAAATTGGCGGTCTGAAAACAGCAGATAATATATATGATAACCGAGAGCACAAGATTAGCTGTCAGAAAACAGCAGATAATATATATGATAACCGAGAGCACAAAATTAGCGGTCAGAAAACAGCAGATAATATATATGATAACCGAGAGCACAAAATTAGTGGTCAGAAGACAGCAGATAATATATATGATAACCGAGAGCACAAAATTAGTGGTCAGAAAACAGCAGATAATATATATGATTACCGAGAGCACAAAATTGGCGGTCAGAAAACAGCGGATAATATATATGATAACCGAGAGCACAAAATTAGCGGTCAGAAAACAGCAGATAATATATATGATTACCGAGAGCACAAGATTAGCTGTCAGAAAACAGCAGATAATATATAAGATTACCGAGAGCACAAAATTGGCGGTCTGAAAACAGCAGATAATATATATGATAACCGAGAGCAAAAAATTAGCTGTCAGAAAACAGCAGATAATATATATGATTACCGAGAGCACAAAATTGGCGGTCAGAAAACAGCGGATAATATATATGATAACCGAGAGCACAAGATTAGCTGTCAGAAAACAGCAGATAATATATATGATAACCGAGAGCACAAAATTAGCGGTCAGAAAACAGCAGATAATATATATGATTACCGAGAGCACAAAATTAGCGGTCAGAAAACAGCTGATAATATATATGATAACCGAGAGCACCAAATTAGCGGTTAGAAAACAGCAGATAATATGTATGATTACCGAGAGCACCAAATTAGTGGTCAGAAAACAGCGGATAATATTGATAGTAATGCAAAACTTGTACAAGTACCCATTTTGTCTGGTCGCCGCTGTGATTTTCGATTTCAGCATGAAAAATGGACTATGTACGCAAATGTTCAAAGAAAACGAAGATGAAAAGACAAAATTTGCTAAAATGTTGTTATATAAAAAGGGTTCACCATTCATATGAGTTGCTCTAGGTTTTTGCCTGACTTTTCGGTGCATAGGAATATCAGAATAACTATTTTCATTTATAAGAATTCGTATAAACAGAAAAGTAAACATGCGGCTACAATAGTGCAATAAAAAGTTCATATAGATCTGGATCTGGAAAACATTAGCGAGTAGTGATTATGACAAAGCAATAAATAATGTGGCTAGATATCATCAGATATCTGCTAGATGTCATCAGATATCAGATAAATATGTATTTCCACCTCAGTGACGAACCAGTGGACCGAGGAGCCATATTTTTCTGCTTCACTGTTTGTGCTCAGGCTATATCAACCGCTCATGCACATGCAGTCATCATTTCTGACAGTGATTCCGCATGCAACTTTTCACTCAAAATGAATTAGTAGAAGCATAGTAGATAAGCCAACGTCCATTTAGTCTCCCGCAGGTCTCAGAGGGTGCAGAAATTCCCATCAAATTTCCTCTTCCGAAAAATGGTCTTGCACATGTTAGTGATGGTACATAATGCGTAAAATTCATTTAGTTTTTGCTTAAATCATGCTCGTGTCTTCCTTGATGACCTAATTATATGATAAAAGCAAAATATTGAAAACTTGGGCACATCATCAGTCACCATATTCAAAGACCATGCACTGTACATGGTAAAATCCAGAAACTTTAGTGTTTTTGGACTGATTGTTGTCTTTTGCAATTTGTGGCCTTATCAATGTTCAACACACCATTCAATAGGTCTTCGTCTGTTGTGACCGAAAATGTATTTCATTTTAAGTTTCATGCAGGATTATTGGTATAAAAATTAATTTGAAATTCAAAAACACCTCATTTTTGCATATCCACACAAAAAATACATTTTTTTGGATAGCTGTACAACAAAGAAATACAGTATACATATTTAAACGGACTTTGTCTCAAGGATTTCCTAATACCCTTGAATCAAAGAAACATCAAGACTTGAGAAATTAAACTCCTTGAAATCAGAGCTAGGTCGACATATATCGCAGTCCAAAACTTTTTCCGTCATCACATCGACGCCTTCAAATTTGGATTGACTGCATTAATTCAAACGAAACTGTACATGTAGAATGCTTAACTGGCATTGATTGATATTCAAAAGTCGCTTAACTAATGCTCATTGAAATTGTATCATATTTCTTGAATAATGCCATCTCTTCTCTAAAAAAGTGACCACAATTCGTCATCACATCGACGGCACTCATTTTGATCTCCTAACCAAAAGAAATGCTCAATGGATCAAATATTTTCATGATGAATAGCATACTTTAAGACTACCAAAATGGTATAATTGTCTTTATCTTATCATTCGATCTTTTGATTTTGCTCTATACTTCAAAAATAGAACAAGCTGTCAACATGTTGACGCCGTCGATATTAAGATTGCAGCGTCGATTTGATGATGGAAATTTAAGTTGCCATTTATTCCACACTGCTTGACATGATATGTGCCGACTTGAAAACTAATGCGCCAATTGACCCTGTTTCTGCATCCATACCTTGCAAACAGTTCCTGTGCATCAATCGAGTAGAGTTTAAGTTTTCCTCTTTTTATTTTTCATTCAAATAGTCGCTCCTTTCAAAGGAGAAAATGACAAAAGAAGGCATTGGATCACAAGCTCCGGTACCGATTCTGAAGATTTTTACAAATAATTTTAACAGGCACATCAAGATGAGAACAACCGAAAGCACAAGAGAGATCAACAATTGTCATGGCAGCTGGTATTGAAAACTATACGAATATCTTATATTGTTGCATTCGACTTTTAAAGTTAGCCACCTATTCTATTTTAACACAATAAGCTATGTTTGTAGCTGATATTTATGCAAATGTCGATATTCTTTGAAAAGTCTCACATAGCCTATATCAAGCCTAGCCCTCACGAAAGTTTTTCATGAGAACTCATGAAATTTAATGCGGATTCATGAGATTTTTATGAGAGCTCATGAGATTATTATGAGTCTCATGATATTCTCACAAGAAAATATTTAACTCATGATGTTCTCATGATGCTTTGATCGCGTTCATGAGAAAATCATGAGCATTTGTGAGGTCTTCGTGAAAATTAGCTTATGAGTAGTAAGTTATGCATGATAGCCGCGAAAAGAAATAACCATAAGAAAGCTTATTCAATCGATTAAGATCTTCAAGGTTAGCCTATAAAAGATAAAAATAAAAATATATAGGATGTATTATGGCGATATGCAACAGCATTTTCGAAATGATGCATATATAATTTGACTTTACAATTATCATTACTATGCAAGATGTTGAAAATAGACATATATACAATCAGAGTTAAACATAAGATCATGATAAATGTTGGTCTATTTTTGAGAATACTGAAATAGCTTTGTAGACATGGCGTGTCATTGCTTTGGGGCAATGTGGCTAGGGCAAGAAAGCTTCAAAAACTATATGTGAGAAAAAAAATTCAGAAGTATGAAAAAACAATTGTTAATTAATTAATGAGATTTTCATGAGAAAGCTCATGAAATTTGACGAGATATTTCATGCGAAAACGTTCCAAATCCGCATTAAATTTCATGAGATATATATGAGCAAAAATCTCATAAAAAATCATGAGGAATTTTCGTGAGGGAGATCATAGGAATCTCTTCAAGCATGCAAGTAGGCCTAGACCATGGATATCTGTATAGTAAAGTACCTATATAAAGTATCTATATACTATATATATATATATATATATATAGTATAGGTATGTAGATATAAAGATATCTAGTATAAGGATAGTATAAAGATATCCATGCCCAGACCTAATTTAGATAATTTTATCAAATTGCCATTGAAATTTAATAAAGAACACAACATAAGTTATAATAATTCCAATGCCCTGCGAATGTCTTTTTCATGCTGTACTCAAATGCTATAGACCTGTTAGATTTTCTCAATCACTTCAGCTGCATTTTGACACTTTTGATTAAATGGCTTTGCTATGATGGCTATCATATAAGGATCACGATTATGTGATCAAAAAATAGTAGAGTAGGTTAGCAGGTCTATCTTGAATTGTAATATGAAGCATGACGCTTGCGCATTGTGCATTATGACATATTTTGCTGATGAATAGTACTTGTGATTACTTATTTCTTTTGTGTGTCTTTCAGGCCTTCGTGTACATGCACATGTCTTCCGTGTCTGTTTTTGGAGAGGCCTAGACGTTTCATAGAATCAGATGTCTCGTCAGGCACACTTAAATTCAAGTCTTCATTGATTCTTAATCAGCACATTATTTCAAACGATCCAAGAGACATAGGCTACTAAGACAGCTAAAATCCAACCATAAAGCAATCGAAAATTTCTCCTAAACCAAACCTCAGTAAATTCTATAAACTAATAACCAAAAACTCACTTTCACTCTAAATTGATTTTCTCGTAATCCACATGATAAGAATCAGCAATTCGAAGTCGATGTGGACTAAATGGATCCCATCTATATCCTAGTCAGATGGTCATTGTGGTGTTCAGTCCAAAGTCACATCAGGAGTCCCACAGGGGTCAATTCTTGGGCCATATTTATTCAACGCCATGATGGGATGTGTTGCCTCTTCAAGTCATCTCTGTAAAATTATAAAATACGCCGATTATATGACTGTAATCGAACCAATTTTCCGAGACAATCCAACACGGTCTGAAATAGACTCCATTATCTTTTCTCGTTCCGACATTGGACTCACTATCAATGTGAATAAAAGCAAGCAAATTTTGATAAAACGTACTAAAACTTTTCCTGATTGTACCAATTTGAAGCTTGAAAATGTTAAGTCAGCGAAAATTTTAGGCTTTATTTTACATGATTCCTTATCTTAGGATCATCAAATTTCTGGTGTTCTGAAGAAAGCTTCCTCTCGTCTGTATGTTATTCGCATTCTAAAATCTATGGTAAGTAAAAAAAGACCTTATAAACTTCTATCACTCACTAATAACGAGTTTGATTATGCATGCATCACCTGTTTATGGCTGCTTACCTGTAAGTTGTTAACAAAGCTGGAACGATTTCAACGGCGTGCACATAAGATCATTTGTGGTCCTAATTGTCATTGTGATAGCTTCCCTCAAATTGTAAACCTTTTTGAACAGAGGACTATTGATTTCCTTTTGAAATGTGAGAGTTCAACTTTGTATCCGCTCAACAACTTGATTCCTGAAAGACTACGTACGCTCCAGTGAACATTTTCGTGTTCCTTTTTTGTCGCACTGCCAGGTACTTGAACTCATTTTTATCATGGTCATGTATTTTGTATAATCAGCGAACGTAGTACAAACTGTCTTCATTTTGTCGTAAAGCCATGTCATTTCTTTATTTATTCACTTGAACATTGTATTCTTGATTATAACTCGTAATGTAAACGATTGTCAATTTATTGAATAAACATTTCTTACTTACTTACTTACTTATTCATGGGTATCCACACTCATCCCAAACTAAAACATGTATGAACCCAGAACTTTAAAACTCAAACTTCAAAAAATACAACTGTCAAGAGAATCACATTTTATAGTCTCCGGTGTGACAACTTCCACAAATCGTACAAATAAATTCATTATCAAGCATAAATACATGCAGTTATGCCAGCATAAATCTGCGTAGGTGATGAGACCAAGGGAGACAGTTGTGCCCATTTATTTGACATTCATTTTATTACATGTGGTAAATTTTTGAAGTAGGCCTGGCCTTTTGAACTAGACTTGGTATGTAGACGGACAATTATCTAAAGTATGTATATACCAAAGGAGAACTTTCTACACCGAATCCCTGTTTCAGGAGAGTCTCCTTAATATTGCTGGGACACCTGTGACCCATTGGGCGACGGTTGTATAAAAAGTGATTGTCATCACAACAGACAAAATTGTTTCTTTGTGTTATAAAAATTCAAATTGTTTGCAATTATGATGACAAAGCAACTTGGTACAATACTACTTTAAAAAGGTACACGTCAAATTGACACTCACATTGCAAGTAGTCCTACTGCATCACAGCTTTTGAATTCCAACTGTTCAATGCATTTGACCCAGTAAAGCTATAAATTATAATGTAATGTGTACCATGACGAGTTTAATTGCTTCATGAAAGGACGCGACTGCTAAACTGCATTGATTGTGATGCGAAAGCATACGTAGATTTTTGAGTAGTTTATGAGTTTTTTCGGAATACTAAATCAGCCACAATTGGTGTCAGCATTGTAGAATAGCGACGTCTGCAAGCCATTTGTCATTTTATTTACGAAATACCATTTTACTGAAATCCTAATACATAAAGAAGTAATTGCGAAAAGCATCACATGCATTGATTGCTCTTCTATCGAAAATTCCGGAGTTTCATTACCACAAAAGCCAAATGAGCCAACCGATGACCCATGCCCAAATGTAATTCGGCAAATAAGCAATATAAGAAAGCATCAATGATTTTTTTCCACTAATTCTTATACCGGGTAATTTAATAAAACATAAAAATGCTATCGTACAAATTCTTTACGGACGTCATTTCCCAGCCTTGAAAGCTATAGCTATAAAACAAGCAATTCAATCTATGAAACGGTGCATACTCGCGTGACTATTCATGTGCATAATTACTCGGGTTGGTTGGCTGAAAATCAAATGTGCGGGCTTTGACACGCCGTAGCTTAATGACGTAAGCTGCACCTGGTCGGGCTGGGCCGTGAAATCTCGGCACGCATCCAGCTCTGCGACAACGATTACTATAAAATCGTGGCGATATTTCCCATGTTTAGCTCAACGATCTATCGTTTAGCTCCACTGTTTATCATCACAAATTTGTCACTCTAGCTACATGAATTATTTCATCATGTCTGACATTTTTGATCTCCACTGCGCTGCTATTATGGAACGAAATGTCAAGGCTATTGTTTCCCATACAATTACCTCTGTTTAAATCTTTTCTGAATCAGCAAGATTACATTGTGATTTCTTGAAGCGTTTCTTGCAAGAGCGTTGCAAGAAATGATTTGTTTTACTTAAGATTCAGTCTGATTTTACTAGTTTTTAAAATGAACCAGTCTGATTTTCGATGGAGACAAACGGAATAAGTCTGATTAACTATTTATGCTTACAGATACAGACTGGTTTTGTAGATTGCAGTCAGATTCACCAAGACTTTCAAATTTTTAAAATCATATTCTTACTTTCGATTAATGAGCGCCTCCTGAATCTTTCTGATGCTTAATGCTCATCAAAGTTAATCAATTGCATAGAGCAGGATTCATCCTGATTCTGAATAGAATATATATCAATTCTTTAACAAAGAAATGCGGAGAAAGAAATGTGAATATGCATAATAATATATTATACAACTTTGATACAAAAATAAGCTTATGCTACACATAAACCAGTACAAAAAATCGTAGGCCTAAGAGAGAATATCTAAAAAAATTCCACATGTTACGCGTATTTTAACCCTCCAAAGACCGACAGGGGTCTTAGTACCTGTAAAAAAGTTGAATTTAGATAATTCAAAGTTTTTCATGTCTTTAATAGTCTTATTTCCTGAATTTGTAGCTCTAAGCTACATATAGATTTTCACTGAAGTCGGAAGATATATAGATTGACCAAGAAGCATTTCAGATTATTACTAATATGAAAGTCTTTGTACTACATTTTATCGAGAGGGGTTCAGAGGCCCTGTTTTTCTTCAAGGAATATTTACATCTGATAGTATTTAGAGGGTTAAATGAATTCAATTAATAAAGTTAAGCTTATACTTTACATGTATGTTCTACAAAAGAAAGCGTCCACAGTCGGTTTAAGGTCTATGTCTAACTTCATGATTTCGTCTGCAACTTTTCTTTCGTTTTAAATCCATCCCATTTTGGTTTACTGCTCCTCTCGCTTCCGTCCAGTTTTCATTGCCTTCACCGTATTTGGCGGAAACAGCCTCTGAAATTAAAGGATATACGAGTATAATCGTTTTATGAAAGACATCACTACATGGAATACAAAACTTTTTTTTGCATGTGTCAGGACGAACGTCAGCGTTAGAAGCAATGAAAAAATCAAAAGCTATACGGAAATATGATTTCTTGTTTTTAATCGTCAATGAGTCCGACAATCAATCTTCTCAATACTTTAATCATACAAATAAGTGGAGTCAAATGCAGTTGCAATATTTGCGCTCAACTGAAGTTTTCCTGTACCGACAGATTTGTTGTTTATAAGGTAACTGCATGTACATAAGTAGCTCCTGCAACGATTCTAGCTCGGTAAAACTGATCACAAATTTATCACTTGGCATAATTTGCGTAAGTATGAATAATGAGTGTGTACTACGTAGTGCCTTGTATGACCATATTAAGAATAAACAGCATAGCAAGGACATCGGCGGCAACGAGGATTTTCAAGTCGGATTCATACTAAACTAACAAACACTCGAGACTCAACATTTACATAATCAAAAACAATCATTCAGCTTCATCCCACAATCAATAGAAAACACGAAGTTCCAAACAACTTGTCTTCTCATTTTAATCACCTCACATTCCACATGGAACATAATTCTTTAATATCATTCACTTATAAAGCTTCACACACTGATACGCGACTACAAATAAGATCAACCGTGAGAAGGCGCTGGAGGCCATAGGCCCTGTCCAAAGTCACATTTGATTTATTTTTCCTACGTCCAATAAAAAATAAATTCGAGAGATACGTCTGGTCAACTTCGCTTCATTCTATCATCCTTTATTTACGAGTAACATACCAAATTGCAATTTCAGAGACAATGTCTTCTTCGTCAGTGGTTTAAATATAAAGGCACACGTTAAATATATGTGCTTTTATATTGTGGTTATACGTGTTGTTGTCTATACGTGTGCATACGTGTGCTTTTATATTTAAACCACTGACGAAGAAGACATTGTCTTTGAAATTGCAATTTGGTATGTTACTCGTAAACAAAGGATGATAGAATGAAGCGAAGTTCTCCGAAGCGCCTGGGCTCAATATGTTACGTCTGGCCAACTATGAGATCATTGATTTCTAAGCAAAGTACTTAAGTTAATAGCTAGCGCCGTTGTTAAACTTTTTATTTATCATGAATGACGAAGTGTAATTATTTGAATTTATTTTGTTTAGAAATGTGAGCTACAGAAGAGATCAGTGAGTATACGTTCGACCTCTGAACAAATAAATGGATCAAATAGTAGAATCTTAATACATTAGTACAAGAAATCAGATTGTTGAATACCCCATTCTTTAAACTAAACGTTTCTATGATGTTCATCAATTCTGGGGAAAATACCTGTAAGTAAGTTGGCTCGTACTGGTGACAAGGATGGTCTGGCCCATTTCTCATTTTGGGGACTCAGGAGCCCTTCCATCAGTTCATCCTCATTGAACAGTTTTTTGGAAACGTTCACAGCAAATTTTGAGGGTCGATTACCAGTTATTCTTGTTAGGTTGATGTTTGTGTCGCCTTGTTTGTAGATCTAAAAGTAAGAGCATAACGTTTAATTTCATTCGTATAAAACTAATATTCAATGTAGTGAGTATGTTCATTAAGTTAACATAAATTATCCATGAAATGCCGTGGGTTTAAATCCTAAAAGTCATATTCTCATCAAGAGAATCTAACAAATAATGTCTTCAAATACTGGTATTGAATACACCACTTTGTTCTAGAAAATCAACAATATATTGCGTTGTGTCTTTTTTTCTACAATTTACATGTCCAGTCCGTCGTTCAGCAGATCATTACAAAAATTTGAATGTTCATATCACAGCTACATACATACCTGTACAATCTCATTATGACATAGATTTCATACACTTCCACACCTAACTGCCGCAAACATAGCATTATAGTTTTCCGTAGAACTCAACATTCTCAACATACTCCCGCCCGTTGAGTGGTACTCAACCAAAAGGTTCAATTGCATTCTAGTGGGTACAACTGACTTGTATTTCGCCGGCACACTTTTCCTTGAGAAAGGACCTCTGCGAATCTCGGAAAATTGCCCTTCGCTTGATACACCTCGAGAATTCGGCCAAGAGGCCACAAAGCACGATTCTTTGCAGTCATATTTTTCGGATCTACTAAAACAATATCCCCGACCTTTGGGATTCCTTGTCCTGTACTGCGTTTTTTGTTCCAGGACCGTAGCTCCATCAAATATTCACTTTTCCATCTCAACCACAACTGAGACAAAAGGTGTTTTCTCTGCTTATATCCATTTCGTAACTGATCAGCACTCTCAGTAGTTTCTTCTAGACAAGAACCAATGAAAAAATCGATAGGACGAAGAGGTTTCATATCATTTACCTCATCTGAAATGTAAGTCAAAGGACGTTTATTGATCGAAGCTTCAATTTCACATATCAGTAGGCTCAGAATACACACTTGGGGGTTCCAGCGAACAGTGCATTTTGCGTGCAAAATGCACGGTTCCGCTGATTGGGTGTCTGTGGGTCCCGTGAGTGGGTGGGTCACCGCTGATTGGCCCTTGCGGGTCCCGTGAGGGGGCGTGTCCTCCGAGAGACGGGTCCCGTGATGGGGGCGATGACGTCAGGCACGTGACCGGTGGCGGGTCCTGTGAGAGGATGACGTGTTAGGTGGGTCCCGTGAGAGGATGACGTGGATCCAATGAGCGAGTGGTGCAGTAAGTATAAGAATGGGAGTGGGATGTGGGTATTTCACATAACGATGCGTTGTGAGTTTTGCGAGCGCGACTTTCCCTCGGAAGAGGAGTGTATAGCTCATGGCGAGGAAGAGACGGGTCGTGTATACTGTAGGATCTGTACGTTATGGTATAGTGTCCATCCCAATGACAGGCATCACTGTCCATTTATTGTCGTTCGTGAGAACTGTGTGGAATGCCCCATGTGTGATGAGAGGATGACACGGGATGAATATCTCCAGCATGGTTGTTTCTTTATGTGTCGTTTATGCGGCGAGGATGTGTTATTGGAGGAGGAGGAAGGAGAGCATTTATGTCCAGTGAAGATGGCTGCCTTATTACATCGTTTGGATGAGAATGAGGAAGAGGAGGAAGAGGAGCCCCAACGAGGTGGGGGTAGAGTTGAAGTGCGACAGCATGGAGGAGTGAATGAGCACCGTCAGTATTATTTCCGCGATGCAGGCCTTGAAGTGACGTATCGACCGGAGGAGGATACACGCGATGTGACCAATTTTATGGACAGTATGTACCAGCAATTGTATGACTTAATTGTGGGTGAGAATGAGGATTATGAAGTGGTGGTGGTGGTTCAAATGACGTTTCTGTTTGAACGCATTATCACAGAGGATGAGTCAGAGGATGTGGAGATCCGTTCGAACCCAATCTATCGCCAAGGTGTTCAATTTTTAAATTTCGATACATGGTTTGAGGAGGTGAAGCAAGAACTGTGTGGATGGATAGAGATGGTGACAGCGATGAGTTCGGGTTTGGTGTTACAGAAGATTATCCAAATGGAGGTGCGTATGAGCCGTCACCTGGGTGATGGCCGTGTAGCTGGTGGTGGATTGATTAAACTGCCGAAGGCGTTGTCACGACTACGGTGTATCAAGAATTTTGAGTATAAAGATGTGAAGGATTTGAACTATTGTTTTCAAGATGCAGTCTTGTATAGTTTGGCTTACCAGGATGGTGTAACGATGGCGACAACGTTGACAGAATTACGAGATGAGAAGTTAAATGAGCGTTATAAATTGGATTTCAGTGGAATGACAAAGGACGGTTTATTTCCATTGAGGGATTTGCGCTGTTTCGAGCAAAAGAATAACATTGCTGTGCGCATCTATGTGCATAATGGGCATGTGTTTAAGGGGACTCTGTATGACCATGACTGGTTGTGCAATGATGAGACACGTATAGTGCATTTAATTTTGTTGACCAAGATTGAGGATGGTGGTGAAGGTCATAGGAATGAAGCGGATTGTCATTTTATTCCAGTGATTAAATTTGAGACATTCATGTACAATGCCTATGACGTGAATCAGCGTAAGAAGAATTATCGCCGGTACATCTCGTGTGAGTTATGTTTGGAAATATTTGCGTGCAGTAATTGCACAACACCCCCACCGGAAATTCTGCAGAAACGAGACGAACATCAAAAGATGTGTCACGGAGCTAAAACGCAATTGGAAGAGTTACCTGACAAGCTAGAATTGAAATTCAAAGACTTTGGGAAAATGACGCATCCATTGTGTGTGGTGTATGCAGACATTGAGAGCATCATTCATCCCATTACCAAGATTCACACACCCGCTGTGATAGGCTCGTATATCAAATGGGATCCTGCGTTGAAGATGCCGGCTGAGAGTGTTGTGAAACATGAGGGTGAGTCATGTATCTCTGATTTCCTCGACAGTATGGAGTCGTTGGTGTACCGTCTCCATCACATTGTTGACAATCGCTCCCGTAAACCGATGATCTTGTCACTGACGGATCAGCGTCGTTATCGGAATACACATCATTGTAATTTGTGTAAGCGACATGTGGTGGAGCGCAGTATGGACAAGGTGAATGAACATCAGATGATGGATCATACGAAATGTCGGGATCACGATCACCTTACCGGGAAGTTCATTCAAGTGTTGTGTCATGCCTGTAATTTCCGTCGTCGGCAGGTACGTCGTCAAATACCTGTGTTTTTTCACAATTGGAAAGGGTATGACAGCCATCAGATTATTTTATATGGACTATCGAATCGGAATGAGGATCTGTGGTGGATTAACCCCTGTTATACGAGTGGCGATAAGACGATTGGGGTGACGGCAAGTTTTCGAGTGTACGGTTGCTATAAGGATAATATTATATTACAGTTTCGAGACTCATTTCAATTTCTCCCTAATTCATTGCATAAGTTGCGGCAAACGGTAGATGACTTACCTGTTTCAAGGGATGTACTAAGTGTCAGCTATCCGAATATCGATCATTCATCCATTCAAAAGGGTGTGTTTCCGTACACATATTTTGATGATTGGACACGTTTGGATGAGACAAGTCTACCCGATATTGATAAATTCTATAATGATCTGTTGGAACAACCGTGCACGGAAGAGGACTATGCAGTGGCGAAGGAGGCCTGGGATAAATTGGGATGTACCACTTTCAGAGACTATCTTAATTATTATTTGACAGTGGATGTGACTCTGTTGGTGGACATATTTGAGGATTTTCGAGCTCGGATGTATGCTGTGTCTCAATTGGACCCGGTGCATTTCTTTGGAACGCCCGGGTTGACCTATGCATTTTTTCTCTTGCATACAAATGTGTGTTTGGACCACGTCATGGACATTGATATGTATAAGACGTTTGAGTCTGGAATTAGAGGGGGCATGACATTTGTGAATTTACATCA
The DNA here is from genome assembly GCA_907163375.1 of Prostheceraeus crozeri. Taxonomy (NCBI): domain Eukaryota; kingdom Metazoa; phylum Platyhelminthes; order Polycladida; family Euryleptidae; genus Prostheceraeus; species Prostheceraeus crozeri. The sequence goes on along the minus strand of CAJQUW010006364.1, from coordinate 8,426 downwards.
TGCCGAACATGTGATAGCCAGCCCCCAAACCTATGACATTCATACGCATTTGTATTAAATTGATGCTAACAATTTATACGGTACCGCCATGAGTGCTAAATTACCGAAAGGAAATTTCGTATGGATTCCCCCACAATATCTGGCAACAATAGATGACCACTGGATACTGAATTATGATGTGAATGGTTATCAGGGGTGTGTACTGACGGTGGATTTGGAGTATCCGGATGAAGTGCAGGATAGAACAATGGAGTTGCCGTTTGCGCCGATGCAAGGACAATTGTATTCTGATGAAATGTCTCCATTTATGCACGACTTGTGGAGAAGTATACACCATACAGAGGTGAAGAAGCGCTCATCCCAGAAATTATTGTTGACTCATCATCGCAAAAAGGAGTACACTGTCCATATCTACGCCCTTCAGTATTATGTACAACATGGGATGCATGTGAGTCGTGTTTATAAGGGGATTACCTTTCAACAGGAGGCGTACATCCGGCCATATATAGACTATCATACACGTGAACGAGCACGGAGTACGAGTGTGATGGCGCGTAATATGCACAAGTTGTGTGTGAACGCACTCTTTGGAAAGACGATGGAGGATGTGCGTAAATATGGCAAGACACGCTTTGTGCGTGATAGGAAGTTGTTTTTGAAACATACGCACCATCCTCTATGTCAGAATTTCTTCGGTGTGGGTTCCTCAGCCATGGTGGTGCATATTCGTCGTCGACATGTGACATTGGATCGTGCCATCTATATTGGGCAAGCGGTGTTGGACATTAGCAAGATACACATGTATCGTTTATATATGGAATGGCGTATCAATCAACATTGTTTATCGGTACGTATTATTGGTGGTGATACTGATTCGTTTTTTCTGGAGGTAATGAGTTTCCGTGACCGAGATGAGATTCTATTGTCCTTTCGCAACGTTCCCAATACGGTGGATCCAGAGGCGCGCGGTATTCTTGATACGTCTAATTATCCCACAACTCATCCTTTGTATGATAGTTATAATGCCAATCGATTGGGATGTTTTAAGGACGAGTGTCGTGGTGAGGAGATCAAGGAGTTCATTTGTTTAAGTCCTAAACTATATTCGTATATTACTGAGAATGGGGCACGTGATTGTCGTGTGAAAGGAGTAAAGGGTTATAAGAAACGGGATTTGTCACACTTACTCTATAAACGTGTCTACGAAGATCAATTATGTCATGTGGTGACGCAAACGAATTTGGAGTCCCAACGTCATGTGATGCGTACAACGAGGCGGAAGAAGGTGGCATTGACGGGTTGGGATGACAAACGATTTTGGATCAGTGGAAATATAAGTATTCCCTATGGTCATCATGCACTTATAAACAAACAACTTTGTGACATTCTATTGGAAGGAGTGGAGGATGTACCGAACGCAGCCGTGAGTATAAATCATCAAGTTTTTGAACATATGTTAAATGGTGTGCAAGATGCATCAGCAAGTGGTGAAATCGCAGCAGAAGAAGACGCTACAGATGACATCCCGTATGTGTAATCGGATGGTGGAGATTAGAGCCTCGAGTGACTTACCGTTGGAAAGGATTGTCCCTGTGTTACAATCACGTGGTTTTACGTCAATACGTTTTCGTTTAGCCAAGCCCAAACGCATTTATACAAAATGGTGGAATTATATACCATTGCAAATATTTCCACGTGGGTGCATTCAGATAATGGGCTATCATGATATGAGTGTATATAGATGTGTATATAATAGTTTGTTACAGCTCTTAACCAAAGAATTGAATTTATCATTGACATTGAGTGAACCGGAAGTGAAATCGTGTACAGTATTATGTGATTGGCGACAGTATCGAGTATCAATTCCATTTCAACGTCTATCATCATCCGCCTGTGTCATGAACGAACATGAATTATTTCCTGGGACACTGGTCCGTTATAAACATTATCATTGTTCACTTTTTGCCAATGGTAAGGCAATTGTTACCGGTGTATGTTCGCGTGAAGAAGCGGACAAGATGTTACAGTTTATTGTAAATAGATTATGAAAAACGATACGATGTGAGTGTTTTATTATTTATTTTTTAAAAGGGATACTACAAGAGATTTCATGTATCGTGCAATGAAACGATCATTTTGAATGAGTTCACGTTTTTGTTGGGGTGTTGGTGACTGAGATTGAGGTACACTATAAAAGTCAGTTAATGTGTCTGTTAATGAGGATGCATGAGGGCGATGATTTAAGTAATAGATACAGTAGGCGCCACAGTAGGCTTTAGGGCCTTGAATGCATGTTGTGAGATGATGAAGTGGATAGGGGCGTTTTTTCAACCAGTTATATAAATTGGGGTAGGTATGAAGGGGTTGACCATACGAGTCAAAGAATTCACATATTTGTTGTTCATTGTCTTGATAATACGCCAACCAATGTTCACCCTTTTTGTGTCGAGGATCTGAGTTTAAGATGCATGAATAGGATCCATGTTCATTGGTGGGAGCTTCATTGGCAGCAAATACACCTTTGAATGGGATGGGTGAGGGTTGTAGGAATAGAGGGGCCATCGATCGACAACTACATTGTAGAAGACACAATAGTTCGTCTTCGCAACAACATTGTAGCATATGTTGGCGTTGAACATGATCTAATGATTTCATAACCGACGTTAATTGAGTAGAGGAGAGCCATTCTGCCATGTTAGATGTTAGACATTGGGTGTTACGTAATCACTAGGGATGACGGATGTATTCGGTCGAATGATGAAACATTCATCCACTAGCGAGAATATGATGAGATCGAGTGGTGTACCTAGTGTTTTTTTGAATACAATTTCTAGTGAGAAATTTAAATCACCACGTTGACGCTGTTGTTGTCCAATATGATGGTCGTTTGTGATGTCGAAAGGAATAAGATAGAAGTAGTCTTTGAATGTGTCTAAGTCAACATTACAGGATGCATTCGTAGCGTATAGATTCATGGCGCGATTAAATTGAGTATACACTTGACGTACATGTGTACAGTCAATACTACCACCAGTGAGGGTGACCCCATTCGATTTTAGAGTGAGAGATGACAGATCATAGGGTTTGAAAATAAGTTTACGTTGTTCATATTTCAACCATGAATCACTTTTAAGAAATCCGAATAGGAATAATTTCGGTTGAATGTTGATAGCAAAGTTGTAGACATCTTTCTTTTGCCAGCCTGAATTTAAGTTGATACGTTGTACAGTGATTCCATTATATTTGTAGGCGATATTTTCTTTCATACGACGTGTTGCAACAGCTTTCTGTATGGTATCCGAGGGTTGAAGCATGGGCATATGTAGTTTAAAAGAATGGAACCAAATACGGTATTGAGTGCCAGCAGGTCCAAAATCGCGAAACATATATTGAGGGTGGTTGACAAAAAATTCCACATCTAATTTTGTACCCGGTGGTAGTGCTTTTTGTTGTTGAAATAGGTTACAGTGGATGGGGAAATCGAATTGCCGTCTATATTTACTATCACGCCATAATTTAAGTTCATATTCATTCGTTAAATTATCTTCTTCATCAAATTCCTTGGTTACATCTACGAGAGGAGCGCTAGCCTTATACGCTGCGTCTGCACTTCCAGTACGTGTCACTGATGTAGTGGGTGTATAAAAGCCTTGTGTGACCAAGTGTGTTCCTTTAGCTGTAGCATCATATTGTAACATATTGATTAGATACGCCTGTAAAAAGTAGAGACCGTTTCCTCCTTCTACCACCTGTTCATTGACGGTAATTTTCACATCCCGAAAGATACTGTGTGCGGTATTATTAATGAGGATAACTTTACTAGCGGGTGGGACAGATTTCCACGTACTGGTGCCTGTATCATATTCTTGAAGTTGAATGTCAATAGTACAATAGGCGTTGGATACGTCCATCCAATAGGCGTTGGAGGGTGGGATAGAGAAATGGATGACATCACATGCATCTAACGCATTGATGGGGGCCACAAGGTTCATAAAATGACTACGATTCGACACATCGACAGGGTCACGTTCAAAGACGTCAAAGCGACCATCTAGATGGCTAGCATATGAATGGGTTGACGTAGTGGCGGTGTCAGTAGACATTTCAAGATACAGTTGTATACTGGTAATATTAGTGATGGTAAGTGTAATTACTTAAAATAGACGTTGTCCACCAGTGAGTCGACGATAATAGGGGAGGTTTTGGGTAGCAGAATACCGTGCCGATGTGCTATACCGACGAGGGGGAAGGCGGCGGCGAGCCCGTAGTCGTGGTCGTTGTCGAGGGGTGGGATTAGAGGTGGGGGCGGGTGTGGGGGTGGGATTGACTGTATTATCGAGGACTGTTTGAGCACGTTTACGAATGGCGTTTGGAATAGTTTTTGTAATAGCACGTTGCCCTTGTTGAATGATACCTTTGCCAGATGTCGTTGCAGCTTTAACAGCACTGGCGACTGCATTAGTCGCTGCACTTCCAGCAGCTGCTGCGCCTTGTTTCACTGTGCGTTTGACACCACGTTTGATACGATTCGTTACACTTTGTTTGATGCGATTGATGATCGATGATGGGGTTGATGATGTGCTAGGTTTGGCGACGGTTTTTGTGACAGGTTTTGTGACCGGTTTTTGTATACGTCCTGTCGTAGCACGTTTAACAGGTTGAGTGACTCGCCCCCGTCGCTTTAATGGGGGTTTCTTTATCGTACGTTTAGTACCTTTTAGTGAAGGAAGTTTAAGTTTTGGGAGTTTAATTCTAGGGATTTTTGGGAGTTTAGGAAGGCGAAACCCACCTGTCATAGCGCCACCACCTATAATATTTGTGGAGGGAACGAGAGAAGCCCGTCCCCCAGTCAACTGGATCCCATTTGCTCTTGTGCTACGATCAAACATGAAATGGGAACGGGGTGGAATACGTGTAAAAAGGTGAGCCATGTTGGAAAAACAAATGTATAAAATAAGAGCACAAGTTACTTAAACACGTCGCCGTCGTAAATGAAGTTTGATGTATGTACGACCCCCTTGTAATGGAATGAGACGCCCATCATCTGAACGTAGTTGAAACTGTAGTTGATTGACACTATAGAGAGACATGGGGATATAATCGACATGACTGAATTCCTTATAAATAGCAGCACCATAATCAATGTCACGATAGGGGATGACACGCATCAGATTTGTTTTTGAACCCCCCACATAAATGGGGTTTGTCATGTTGGAGTATAAGAGAATATTATAAATGTACGCTTGCATATTAACAGGTGAAGGGGCATGTACTGTTCGATCGACGAGGTCATGGTCTAGACCAAGAATATCGGATAGTAGGGGATCAAATTGAATAGAGTAGTGACGATCACAATGAACCGTAGCAAAGGTGGAATGACCAACTTTTTGATACATGAATTTGATATGGGGTTGAGTAACAGAGTTTAAGGTATAGAATAAAGTGGGAACATCATAGAGGCCATTTTGTAGTTTGAAATAGAGCACTTTTTTACTGTCTACTTCTGTACGCAGAGCAATGGGGTGGGGTATCGATGGTGTATCCAACGCCATAGGGTCGGTGCTAGATGAGGGGATCAAGGTAGGATCTTCTTCATGAGATGATTCATCGGAAGAGGTGTCATCACCATCATAGGCTGAGACAATATCATGCATAAGGGAAGTATCAAAGTCTGAGCGAAACTCAATGGGTTGATCCTGATGGATGAGATCAACTGGTTTTCGTGAATGAAATTGATTGAGAAGAACATAACATTCAAATGCGTTATTATGTTTGGATTTACGAGCAAATTGGTAGCCGTGATTGGTGTCATCTCGTGCTTTAGCAGTGGCTATGGTCAATTGTTGCCATACCGAATTGACACCTGTATCATAAGTAGTACCTTCATAACCAAACAAATCAAAGATTGTAGCGGTTTCCGGAGCAATGCATAGGTCAGATTTAATATTTGTGTTCACAAGTAAGGCTTGTGGATTCGTGTCATATTTTTGAAAGCGTTGAATTAAATAAGGATCACCCAATGTGACACGTTGTTCAATCTCGAAATTGTCCATGTCGAATGCACCAGCCAAATTAGGAAAGTATAGCCCTAATATGAGACTGGTGTCATGATTACTCTTTAGACGAATACGTCCTTGACGGTACATCCATTTGAGATAGGTTTCATATTGACCCTTTTTAACACGTAAATCGGAATACGCTTGAACACGTGTAATAGGGATGTGAAATTTAAATTTTGTTTGTGCATTTTCCCCATCTGCAATGTCTTGATCAAACATTAGTTCACCATTGGTAAGTACTCCATCCCGTTCCGTCATTTTAGAACACCCATATTTGGTTAATTCACTACAGATTTGTGTGAATTGACTACGAATAGAGCCGGCATTGATTTTCAATTTTACTACACGTGTGCGATAAAGAGGTATGGGAATCATGTTATAGTCAGAGGCACGATAATCTTTGAGAAGACGGAAATGAAAAATACTTTGATATTGTCGCAGATTGTACAATGTACGAGGGGGTACCACCCCCTTAAAGTTTTTGGATGCTTGTACATTGTCATCACGTAATTTATCCTGCTCTTTCAGAGATGCATACCATGCATTAGTGTATTCATAATTGGCATTCGGTGTGGTAAGTGTTTTCAAACTGTTGGTTAATATGGTATCTTTTCCTGACAATTCAGCTTTTGCAGTCTCATTATGGAGGAAAGGATTCCCCCGTGATGATAGATTGGCTGTTTTGTTATGTTTTACAGGTGTTCCAGTGAGTTGTTTAGGATTGTGTAGAAAGGCAGGGCCATAGGTATTAACGTCAGGTGTTAAGTCTAACTCAATAGGAGTGGGTTGATAAATAAAACTACATGGCGCTCCAAGCAATACTTGCATGGGCCCATTAAGGATAAGGGCATGATTGAGATAAATATGATTCATTGTTAATGTATGCCATGGTTGAGGATTGGCTTTAATGGCGTTAAATAGATCGGTGATGGGGTTAGTGTCTGTATAGAAGCGTTGTGTCATTAAATTTTTTAACGCCTCAGGCTTTTTGATGACCCACTTTTCAAATGTATCTGGACTGAATAGTTCATCGGTGGTTGTGGATTTTTCAAAATTGTGTAGAATGGGGGAAATGTATGTGAATTCTTGTTGATAGATGTCACGCCAGGCATTGGGAATTTCCTTTTTGTTATGATAGAACATACCTTTCACACGATGTAGGTTGTAGAAACATAGGGGTGGTGAAGCTTTAAAAAATTTAATACCTTCCAGACGTAATGCAAGATGCATCAAATAGATGGCTGTGACATTGAGATATTTGGGTTTGACATAGCCTTTACTCTTTGGATTGGCAAACTCCTTCAACGCACCAAAATATTGAATATTCGTCATGCGTACATCACCTGCATCGGTAATGTAGGGACCGGTAGAGATTGGAGTGGTTGTTCGATTGTTAATGTGATCATTTGTCATGAAAACAGTGGAATTATTGAGCGTTTTGAGTTGTGTCAACCAGTTATCCATAGTGGCGCGCAGACGTAACGTTATTTTCTCCGATTTGAATGTGGTTTCATTAATCAATAAAGGATCGGTGAATAGGTTGAGTAATTTATTCAAATACAGTAGATAATGGGCAGGTTCAAACACTAATCCTGGGTATAAGGCTTTAGGAGGTGTATTCTCCGCCCCTCCTATGATAGGTGTGCCTTTATCCGGTTGTAATACTCGAAACGAGTTGGGAATCTCTTTGATGAGTGGATATTCCATGTAATGAATACGATCAAACTTTGGGTAGATTGACTTCCATCCAATGGTTTCATATAAAGCATCCAATATCCCAATGGGGTACATTGAAAGAGAGGGATCTAAGCGTGTGGTGTGTATGACTAATTTCATGCGTTTACCCGCTGGTCCACGTTCACCACGTGGTCCACGTTTTCCCGGTGCCCCAGGTGGGCCTATACGACCGGGAAAGCCAGAGGGGCCACGATCCCCCTTTTCTCCTTTATAGCCATGCGGTCCACGGTAACCTCGAGGTCCAGTTGGACCACGTTCACCCACTACCCCTTGATCACCTTTGTCACCTTTAGGTCCTTGATCACCTTTGTCACCTTTAGGTCCTTGGTCACCTTGATCACCTTTGTCACCTTGGTCACCTTGATCACCTTTGTCACCTTTAGGTCCTTGATCACCTTGATCACCTTGTACACCTGGGGCTCCGGGTGGACCGGAAGGGCCAATAGGTCCGGGAGGGCCTTGTGCACCAACAGGTCCGGGAGGGCCTTGTGCACCAACAGGTCCTGGAGGCCCTTGTTCACCTCTATCTCCTTTAGGCCCTTGTTCACCTCTATCTCCTTTAGGCCCCTGTTCACCTCTATCTCCTTTAGGCCCCTGTTTACCATCTTTACCATCTTTACCATGTTTACC